>JALKAD010000586.1:0-10576 GCA_024500015.1 Ulva compressa | reverse complement strand
GCCAACTGCCGCAACTCTCGCGGAGCAGCTAATTCCAGAAATTAAAATCTACCAATGCTGTCTCTGTCCGCCTGGCGGGTGCCGAGCGCAGCGTGCCGAGCATGCGCACGCTATCGTAGCAGAGGTAGAAGGCTCTCGACCATTGACACACACATTCTGACGTTTGTGTTCGCGACCGGCTGGATGTACATGCGCGCGGCGGACGGCTGGTCTGCGTCGAGCGCCTCTTGGTTGAGCAGCATGTGGCACTCGAGTCTGGTGAGCGCCGGGAGGTGCTTCAGGCAGCGTGCGAGGGCGGCGCAGCCGCCACCCGCGGCCTCGATGTTGATGGTCCAGTCTGTGAGTGCGGGGAGCCCAGATAGGCTGACGCACGCGGCGAAAGTGGCGAGCCAGGCGTGCGACAGCGGCCGGTCCAGTAGCGACAGCGTGTGGAGGGCAGGGTGGGTGGCAAGGGCCCGCGCGAGGAGTGCGGCGGAGGCTGACTTCGGCAGCAGCTGGCAGGACGCTTCGGCGGTGAGCAGCTGCAGGCCCGGACTGGGCGGGCGGGCGGCGGCAAGCGCCGCCAGAAGCGGCACGGCGCTACTTTCGAAGCACGGCTCGTTCTGGCAAAGCAACAGTTCGCCGTCATTGGAGGAAATTTCGGCGGCTACGAGGGGTGCGTGCAGAGTTGGGGGCAGCATTTCCAGCATGTCCTCGAGGCTGGTTGAGACCAGGCAGGCGGCGAGGCTGCGGTTGAGGAGGTGGTCGGGGAGGGAGAGGAGGGCGGCGAGCATGGCGTCGGCAGCGGCAGCGGTGCGGGCAGCGTAGCGGGCGGAGTCAGTGTGAATGTGGGGGTCCGCAGCAGTATGCCAGTCGACATCGTACGCGCGTGTGCCCATCATGTGGATCAACGATGTGATGTGGCTGTCTCCAATTGCATCCGCCACCTGCACGGGGCTGCTGCCGTGAGGTGTGTACACTGTGATAGATCAAACCCCCAGCAGCACCGAGGGAGCAAGGCACGGAACAAAACAAGCAAACACAAGCAGCACGGCCACGCTGCTCATCGGCATGTACCGCCACGCAGCTCATCGGCATGTGCCACACTCACAAAGAGTACAACCGGCAGCTGCTGTGAGGTGCATGCGTGCGGCCGGTATGCTAATACTGAGATGCCGGCAACTTGAAGGCCATGGTGGCGCCTGGTGATCGCTGATGTGCATGCATGTCATTGTGATGCGACGGGGCCACGGCGTACGTAGCGCTGATGTGCACAGGGGCCACGTGGGGAATATGCACATGTTGTCACTGCTGGGCCTTTGGTGCCGAGTGCTGTAGCCGGACGCTATAGCCGGATGCAGCAGGCCGTATGCATGTGGAGGTACCAGACTTCAGGTACGAGCTTCGGCGCAGCCAGCGGGACGTGTGACATGGCTCGGAACTTGACGTCAGAAGGCATCCAATGCGCCAGTGCCGACAGGCGATCCCAACCGACGGCGGTAGCAGCCGTGATGAACAGCATGACCAGTCAAAATGTTTAAGCACAGCTCACACGGTGTGAGACCGCATGCTGTCCTTGGCGCGCACCTGGACCGCAGTCTCCCAGAGCTTCTTGCGACCATGCCCTGCTCTCTCCACCCGGCCCTACTTGCCGCCGGCATCGCCGCCTCGTAACATGATTAACGTGCTGGAACCCTGGTGCTCGACGCACAGCGCCTGCAGGAGGAAGGCGCCCTGCGCCAAGGGAAGCCTGAGCAGCTGCTGATGATGCTTGCAGCAGCCCAGCCGGCGCACCCGGGCATGCTGGCCTTCATTGTACGCGATGCCGCCGCCCTGCTGGCCACGTCCGCCTCCGCTGCCCTCCTCGGCCGAGCCCTCGCCTCCCACCCCTCCCTCCGCGAACTTGAGCTGCGCTTCAGTTATGAAGAGTCACGCCTCAGCACAGCCTTGCTCTTCGCCTTCGCCGGCTGCCTCGGCCAGGCAGCGCTGCCAAGCCTGACGGCTCTTCACATCGGCATCCAGGCTTCCTGCGGCACCTGCGCCGCCCTCGCGCGCTGCCTCAAATTCCTGCCAGCGCTGGTGCAGCTCACCGTATCCGCATTGCTCGAGGAAGATGGCCCAACAAATCGCAAGTTAGTGGCTCTGCGAGCTTACACTCACCCCATCGCCTGCCCTGCCCTGCTCAGCAGTCTGGAGCAGCTCGACCTCACCGAAGTCAGAAGCGCCCATTCAAAGGCCATGGAGGGCATGCCAGAGCTCGACAGCGTCCTGATGCTGCAGCTGCTGCCCCTGTTGCGTGCTCCAGCGGTGACTCGTCTGAACTTCCAATCGGACGCAGACTCCTTGCCGTACACCTCCCTCGCGGCATGCCTGAGATACACCCCAGCGCTGCGGAAGCTTGAAGTGCGCGGGACACTGTACGACAGCCTCCGAAGCGCTCCACGAACCGCCTCTGCTGCCACCGCCTCCATGCCAGCGCTTCGGGAGGTCCACATCAGCAGCTCCGAACCGCAATTGCCACTAAAGATGGCAGCCGCAGTCCTCGCCGCTCAGACGTCTGTCACATCCATCGCCGTAGACTTGAAGAGTCATCGCTGGTCATCGACCCCTCTTGCATTGCAGGAGCTGTCTCATGGAACAGGACACTGGGCGCTGGGCACTGCTATATGTGGCAGCTGAGTACGTGGCAATATGTGGGACAGGGCACTGGGCGCTGCTGCTCGAGGCGGTGGCGTGCTGCAGACAGCTGCAGAAGCTCGAGCTTGCCAACCTGCATTGCTTTATAAGCAGCAATGACTGTGAGGCTTTCACAGCTGTGCTGCATGCTGCCCTGGTGAAGCTTCCTTTGCTTACAAGGCTGACGTTACTGGCGCCTTACATCCTCAAGGGCCGGTGCCATCCCCGGGTGCTGTGCGGCGAGACGTTCGCCATTGCTCTGCGTGAGCTGTCCGGACTGCAGTCGCTGCAGTTAGACTACCTGGGGGACTCACTGCAGGCGCCTGAGCATGCGCGGTGCGTGCTGGGGGCGTGTGCGGCGCTGTCGCAGCTCACGCATCTTGGTCTCCGTTGCCACGGTGTGGGGCTGGACCTGGTGTCTGAGGTGATCCCTCAGGCGGCAGCACTACAGAGCATCATGTTGCCAGAGTACCTGTTCTCTGGGGATGTTAGCATTGAGGAGTACCGCTAGCGCTTTCCTGGTGTCAATGTAGTGACCGGGTCTCTCAAGTCGCGAGAGTAGCAGCTCCATTTGGCTCGAACTAGTGTATGAGCCGCAGCTTCATGTGTACCGGTTGATGCATGTGCACACATGCTATATTCGTGACAGACACATGAATTGTCCAGTTTAAATCTGCAATCGCGGTGAGTCGCATTGCAGTTTAGGTACCTTCATAGCAGATCCAACCATCATACCAAAACATATGCAATTTGAAACACCACGTTCGCCAGGTTCTCCCAGCAGCGGGTCATAATGCTTGGTATGCTGCTAACACAGCCAGTGATGGAACAGTGCTTCAGGTTGCCATTCATTGACGTGTCCTGGCTTTCGCGGGTGCCGCCGTCAGACTCACCGCTTGGGCATGGTGTGGTGTGTTCCGCAGCCTTTTGAAGCTCTTGAAACTTGAAAGCATTCAGTTGCATGCTATCCAGAGTCATGGTCACTTGCGCCTGTTGATCACGGGCCATCAATAGATAGAGGGGATCAGATGCCCTGACCTACCCCTGTAAGACTGTTTCAAGTATGCAATCGGCGAACCCTGCGGGTCTGTTGGCGCTTGAGTCCGCGAGCGCAGCTGGCGAATTCAAATGCCGCTGGCTCGTGGCCACAGGCTGTCCGGGCACAGGAAGCCACGACACTCCTCATCGCGATGCATCGGCCGAGCAACAGAGCTCTGTGCACACACGACAGGTTGCACCTGCAGCGCTGCGCGGCCTTCTGTACAAAAAAGGCCGAGTTTGCGGTGCCATTTTGAATTTTCTTTCGAAGTAGCTCTGCCCGGAATGTATATCAATGCTAATCTTCGTTCTGAGGCGTCGCAGCGCTAGCTATAGCTGTCAGCATGCCGGAATCCGAGCTCGCATACATGCATGCACCGAGTTCGAAGGATTGTTCGATCCGGAGCCTTGCGAGGCCTCGTTGGGATATCGACACCCGTAAAAGCATCCAACATTCTGGAATTGCAGACGAATCCTCTTGCCACTGCCCGTGCTTCACTCCCCTAACGCGCCGAGCTGTTCACACATTAAAATTTTGCATCCGTGAGAAAATGGCAGGTACTCATACAATTGCAGCACAGCCCCGCAAGTCACGGCGTTTGTCCCAAAGGCCAGTTATTCTTACAGAGAATGGTATTGGTGGTAGTGATACCCCGTCAACAGCGGGCGTGCTTGTCGGCGATCGTATACGCGAAGAAGCAAGTGTGGGGTCGGACCTGCTTTCCGGCATCGGAAATACCGACGGCATAGCCGCGCTGCCTAGTCATATTTCATCCGAGGACCTGCAGCTGTGGCAGGCAGCCACCCTGGTCAACGCTCGCTGTAAGCCGCTAACGGATGAGCTCGTCACAATTCTCAAGGTATGCATATGGCCATGGCATCAACATCGCGATCATCGGGATATCCGATCATCACAGCTCTGGCAGGCTTTTGCTTGCACGCGCAAGCATTGCGGGAAGCACACCATGATACATGTACACAACATGATAGAGCAGAGCCCACATGCCGGATGGCAAGTTGGAGTTCAGGATTACCACCAGCTGAGGCACCAGTGCCACGGTGGCATGCAGCTGTAGCTGCAGCACACGTAACAGTATGCATGCCATCTCGCGCAACACGGTTCCATGCACCGGTACCTGTACCTTGCTGCTGCATCCGGCAACACTCGCAGCGCGTCCTGCTCATCGCATGGACGTGAAACTCCTCGTCTCCCGACATGGTGGGTGATGTGGCGTCGCGACGTGGTGCGAGAGCAACGTATACGTGCGTGTCTGCACGATGACATGATGCATCCGAGAGTCTGCGCGCGAACGCGGCTACCTGCGGGCAGTAGCACACGCGCGCGTCCACGGCCTCGTTTATTCAAACGGCAGAGTCTACGTTTACAGTACTAGCTCCAGTACTAGTGATGTTGCTTTCTGCTTACGCACGTGGTTTTGGTCGTCTCCTGTCCTGCTATTGCCCTCGAGATCGCTGCCGGGCTCTTGCCCGCGTTTTTCGCTCCGAGCCATTCATCAATACTCCAGTGATGCGTGCATCAGCGAGGGACCTCTGCATGTAGCCCCGCGGCCGCCTCTAGATTGTGGCTGGCTAGCATATTGCAGTCGACTATAATAGCTCTGAACCGCGCGCCATCACAGCAAAACTCCACAATGAATATCACGTGTGGAACCGGCAGCGGCACTGAACACCATTTTTTCTGTGTGCAAACTCCTAGATGCAGCCTGCGCCCCAGTCGGGGGGACATGCATATGCTCACCAACAACCTACATGCCGCCCTCGAGCTTACTAGTCTCTGAGATCCTTTCCCTGATCACTGATCAGGCATGAACGCATCCACCACAGCTGCTGTGCCTTACGGACCCTGTGGTGCTTCGCACGTGCTTCAATCGCGATGGCATGCGCAGAATGTGTTACACAGTGATAGATCTAGGACCCAGCAGCCGAGGCAACAGACCAGTCAACATGCAAACAGGCAGACCACCACAAGCCTCAAGGTCACTCTCTGCAAAAGCGAATGCCAGAACGAACTAGCGCCGGAACAAAAGAATATAAACACACACACACACCCGCTTGAGCAATTGCTGAGCTGTGAGGTAGTGCGTCGGATGTGCCACTGGCATGACTAGCGCATAACGACTCTGTACATGTAGCCACATAAAGACACTCTGTAACCACACACACACACACACACACAAGAACAACGCAGGAACCGAAACCATTATGTGACAGTGATGAATCACATGTGCATACCGTAGTAAATCCAATTGCTCGCGAAAATTGTACTGTGACGAGGCCAAAACATGGTTTAGACCTCGTGATTTTGGCCACCAGTACTGGGAAGCGTGACACCGATTTCATGATCAGAATCTTCGGCTCGTGATTTTTGAAGCATGTGAGCGAGCGAGCGAAGCGAGCAAGGCATTAAAATGCCTATGTATGTGTGTGTGCTGGAAGACGTTCAACGTTTCTTACCGTTCTAAATCTTTACTTAGCCTGTTGAATACTTCGCACTGCTTAAATCTTTATGGCACGAGAGGCCGACGCGCGTGCGGCGGTCGTGTGCGCAGTCAATTGTCGGGAAACAGCGCGGCACAGCAGCCTTATAATGCTGTGCTTGGGAATTTCCGTAGCTAGCGCTGACTGCGTGACCCTATCAGAACTCCTCAGCAGCTTCAAGTTAGTAAGTTAGCATGACGTGACATTCACGAGCAATTTAATCTAATAGATATACCACGGTATGTTCACTGAACATTCTGCAGTCTACTAGTAGACTAAGGATCTGAGCCACTGGCGCTGTTGAGGTTGCCATCAATCTCTATGTAACACAGGAGTTCGAATTCCACTGCACGTGCGTGTTCCCGATCTTGGTCATGTTGGTGGTGATCGCATGTACTTTCCGTATCGGCCAGTCACCCGCTGCGCTATGCATATGCAGGTGGCAGACGCGATTGGGGACAGCAACATCCACGTGTGGGCCGACATCCTCGGGCAGCGCGCTACCTGCACGGAATGTTGGCCCCAGCAGTCGGCCCATGGCCAGCAGCGGGCCCGTGGCCAGCAGCTGCGGCGGAACGGCGCCCAGCAGGGGGCCAGCACCGACAGCATGCATACGGCCCTCCTCTCCCTGCCACCCCACATCCACTCCACCGTCCTCGCCACGCATCTGGACAGCAAACTCCCGGAACTTCTTGCCAGCATGCCATGCACTCTCCACCCGGCCCTGCTCGCTGCCGCTATCGCCGCTTCGAAAGACGATGAGTGTGCGGGCACCCTGACAATCAACATGCAGTCCCTGTTGCAGTACGATGCCCTAGGCCTGGAGTCGCCTGAGCGAGTAATGGAGCGGCTGCTGATGATGCTCGCAGCAGCCCGACCGCCGCACCCGGGCCTGCTGACCTTCAGGGTTCACAACGCCGCGGCCCTACTGCCCACGACCGCCTCCGCTGCCCTCCTCGCCCAAGTCCTCGCATCCCACCCCTCCCTCGGCGACCTTGAGCTGCACTTCAGCAATAACGAATTACATCTCAACGCGGCCTGGCTCTCTGCCTTTGCCGGCTGCCTCGGCCAGGCCGCGCTGCCAAGCCTCACGGTTCTCAACATCGGCATCCAGGATTCCGGCGGCACCTGCGCCGCCCTCGCACACTGCCTCAAGTTCCTGCCAGCGCTGTTGCAGCTCAAAGTATCTGTATTGCTTGATGAGGGCGACCCCACCATGACGGGACACGAACCAGCAGCTCTGCGGGCGTTCACCCGCCCCGTTTCCTGCCCTGCGCTGCTCAGCAGCCTACAGCAGCTCGACCTCATCGAAGTCAGGAACTCACGGGCAACGCAGGGCTCGTTAGAGAGCGCCCTGATGCTGCAGCTGCTGCCCCTGCTGCGTGCTCCGGCGCTGACGCGGCTGAAGCTCCAATCGGACGCCCGCTCCGTGTCTTACCTGTCCCTCGTGGCATGTCTGCGCCACACCCCCTCGCTGCACAGGCTTGAAATCTGCGGGGCGCTTGTTGACGACTGCCCCCAGAGCCGTCAACTGGCCAACTGTCCTGCCACCACAGCCATGCCAGCGCTGCAGGAGCTTTACATCAGCAGCTCCGAGCCACAGTCGCCACTGAAGATGGCCGCCGCAGTCCTCACTGCTCAGACGTCTGTCACGTCCGTTGTCGTTGACGTGAAGGCACACAGCTGCGCAGCGACCACAATTTCATCCCAGCTGCTGTCTTGCGGGACTGGGGACTGGGCAGTCATGCTCCAAGCGGTGGCGTGTTGCAGACAGCTGAAGACGCTCGAGCTTGCGAATCTGCATTACTGTGAACGCGACACCGATGTTGAGGATCTCACAGTTGCACTCCGTGCTGCCTTGGTGAAGCTGCCAGCGCTTACGAGCCTGACCTTACAGGCGCCTTACTTTCCGAATGTCCAGGGCCATCGCCGTGTGCTGTGCGCTCAGACGCTGGCCGGTGCTTTGCGGGCCCTGACGGGGTTGCAGTCGCTGGTTCTGAACTTCCTGCAAGACTCACTCCAGGCGGCTGAGCATGCGCGCTGCGTGCTGGAGGCGTGTGCGGCTCTGCCGCAGCTCACGCACCTTTGTCTTCTTTGCCGCGGGGTGGGGCTGGGCCTGGTGTCTGAGGTGATCCCGCAGGCGACAGCTCTAGTGAGTATAACATTGCCAGAGTCCTTGTTCTCTGGGGGTACCAACATTGAGGAGTACCGCCAGCGCTTCCCTGGTGTCAATGTTGTGACAGCGCCTCTCGAGGCGCAGCAGTAGCTATAGTATAGTAGTAGTACCGGTAGTCATACTAGTAGTTCTTGGGAGCAGGGCGCCTACTTGCATAAATTTATGAGCTGCGGCTGCATGTGCGCACACATGCACTGATCTATTTATTGCAAATCTCGTGAGCTGTTTTGAATCTGGTTGATGTGCTATTCTCGTAATTGGCTCCGTGATGGTTCGGTTTGATACAGCTAGCCCGGTCATCACTCGGGGCGCAGTGCGGCTTAGCTGCCGGATGGTTCACAGTGTGATGCATTACGGGCTTGACTGCATGCATATACTTCCTGTGACATGAAACGAATACTACAGGACTGCATTCACTGAAATCTGACTTTGCAATGCTACACACACAACAGGCATTGCGGTCAAAGCCGTGCCAGGCGTGTCTTGCTGTCTGTGTAGCCACTCACCATCATACTAGCCGGAAATTTGGCTCCAAAATCGATCCGCCAGCAGTGTGCCATAAGTGGGCAGCACCAGTATTGTGCTAGACTGATCTTGTGCATGCTGAGACACTGCCGATGATCAGGCGATTGCTGGCCCACATTCCACCCGTGGACACCATGTGTGTCCGACTGGAACATCGGTCACATCTGCTGCATGCATCTGGCGAGCTCGCCATCCAACTGGCTGTCCACCGTGATGCTACTGCTGCTGACCCTGCTGCGAGCTCCGGCGTTGACTAGTCTAAATCTCCAATCGGACGCCCACTCCGCACGTGTCTGACCTGTCCCTCGTGGCAAGCCTGCGCTGCGCCCCAGCGCTGCGGAGGCTTGAAGTCTGCGGGACACTGTACGACCACCTTCGGAGCTCTGAACGGACCGTTTCTCCTGCCACCACAGCCACGCCATCGCAGCAGAATCCGAGCTCCACAATAGCAGCCAACTGAGCTCCGAGCCGCAAACCCCACTGAAGATGGCAGCCGCAGCCCTCAGGCTCGCCGCTCAGACGTCTGTCACGTCCATTGTCGTGGACTTTCAGAGCCGTCACTCGATCTTTTTTGCGTTCCAGGAGCTTTTTCCTGGGACTAGGGACTGGGCGCTGCTGCCCGAGGCGGTGGCGTGTTGAAGCCAGCTGCAGCAGCTCGAGCTTGCCAACCTGCATTACTTTACAAGCAACAACGATTGTGAGTCTTTCACAGCTGCGCTGCATGCTGCCCTGGTGAAGCTTCCCTCGCTTACGAGGCTCACCTTATTGGCGCCGGACATCCTCATGGTCCGTGGCCATCCCCGGGTGCTTTGCGGCAAGACCTTTTCTCCGTGAGCTGTCCGGGCTGCAGTCGCTGCAGTTGGACTTCCTGGGCGACTTACTGCAGGCGCCTGAGCATGCGCGGTGCGTGCTGGAGGTGTGTGCGGCGCTGCCGCAGCTCACGCATCTTGGTCTCCGTTGCTGTGGTGTGGGGCTGGGCCTGGTGACTGAGGTGATTCCGCAGGCGACAGCCCTAAAGAGTATCATGTTGCTAGAGTACCTGTTTTTAAGGGATGTTGGCATTGAGGAGTACCGCCAGCGCTTTCCCGGTGTCAATGTTGTGATAGGGTTTCTCAAGACGCAAGAGTAGCAGCTCCATTTTCCTGGAACTAGTGTATGTGCTGCAGCTTCATGTGTGCTGGTTGATGTATATATTCGTGACTGACGCATGGCTTGAGGACAATTTTCCGGTCTCACTCTGCAATCGCGGGGAGTCGCACTGTTGCTTAGCTACCTAATGAGTTGCGGCCTAGACTGCTTGATGCACAACGATGGATGGCGCCAATTGTTGACATGCTTTCAAGCTGCGTACGTGCGCATGCACGCGCGGCATGTGTCTCATGTGAGTTATGCGATGCATGCTACAGGGCTGTTTTCACTTGTACCTGTCGATGCAATACATGGGAGTAGGGAAGGCCCTATAAGGTCTTTAGAATGCCCAGGGCGATGCGACATCTCTTTGCCAGCTATGCGGATACATCCACGTATTTGGGATGCACCAGCCGCAGGCACTGCATCAGTCTCCGTCACGGCTGCACAGGAGTCCACAGGTGGGGTAGGGTGACACACAGCCTAGGAGCACCGTGGGGCCATGATTGCGTCAGGCGTGACAGCATGACCCTCTTGTAACAAACACTTCGACAG
>JALKAD010000585.1:0-10593 GCA_024500015.1 Ulva compressa | reverse complement strand
GGGGCTACGAGCCGAGTACCCACCCGCGTTGGTACCGGGGTTGCATTGGTACACTGTGCATGGGTATCTCTCTAACTCACCAGGGCTGTACATAAATTAGATTCTGAAGCTTGATTTGGACGTCTTAATGTGTTTTAGTGTCTGATGCATTGGCGCACTGACGAAATTTGGCTGTCTAGTGACATTTGGAGATGGCAGTGAATTGTGATGCCATCTTGGACAACAGGCATACCAATGCAAGTTGGTACACTGTGCATAGGTATCTCCCCAACTCACCAGGACCGTACATAAAATCGATGGTGATGCTTATTTCGGACATCTTAATGTGTTTCTGTGTCTCAGGCATGGTGCTTTGACACAATTTGGCTGTTTAGTGACATCTGGAGATGGCAGGGACTTGCGATACCATCTTGGACAAGATGCTTACCCATGCAAGTTGGTACACTGTAGATAGGTATCTCTCCAACTCACCAGGCCTGCACGGGAGAATGGATCTGACTCTTGATTTGGGCATGTTAACGTGTTCAAATGTTGGAGGTGTTGGCGCACTGGCAAATTTTGTCTGTGTACTGACCTGTGGAGATGGCAGGGACTTGCGATACCATCTTGGACAAGAGGCATTCCAATGCAAGTTGGTACACTGTGGATAGGAACCACGCCACCTTGCTGGAATTTCGCTGCAATATAATCTGAACTGAGCACATTGAACATATACGGTGTTCATGCGCGGATGCTACTTGTGGAAAGTTCAAAGATACGCGGTAACATGTCTCGTTTTGCGCGCAGCCGAGAGTTGCGCCTGTAGACACCGCTAGCCGCGCGGTGCACACCGGTTGTGCACGCGCACGTCAATATGCGCCAAGTGCAAAGCGCATGCAATGCCAATGTTTGGCGCGTCGGTTCCATTCAATGCAACTCTGCTCCTGCATCAAATCAAAAGTCAGGCAGAGCGTTCTCGAGATGATCAGCGTGTATTCAATGGCAAGTTTCAGTTGCACAGTCCAATCGCAAAAGCCATTTAGTCCGCTTGACGTCCAAGCTGCAGAAGTATTGCGCAGCAGCTATACAATGATGAACATGTATATGTGCGTTCGAGGAATCATGCCTATATATGCCAATTCGATGCAGGCTTCCGTCCGATTGCCAGCACTTGTACTCAAGCCGACCAAGGCCTTGCAAGAGCGACGGACACCCAGCGCGACTGCGCTGATTTAGACAGAAATAAGGTCTGTCACAGCGCTATTTGTTCGTAATCTACACGTATGTGTCCTGTGTTCACGACCCGTCTGATTGTATTGTGAGTTGTTGACTTGGCGAGCAGTGAGCTTCGTCAATCGTGTCACCATGCCCGCCGCGACTGCTGCATCTATGCATCTCATATGTACGCAGTGTAACCTCTAACGTCGGTATTTAATTTCGCAGACGAGTTTTGACGACAAAGTGATCGGTACTTGCACTTGCGAGTAGCATCCAGCTCTGAGCAGACTACCCCAATGGCAACCTAGGCTCACAGCTATTCACATAATAATGAGTGGGTGTTGTAGGCACTGATGGCACACTGCAGCGGAGCCTACGCAGAGCTCAAGCTTTCAGTAAGCCCAAAGCTGTATGACTCTGGTTGGTACACGAGTTCCGGCTGTTGCAGCATCAGCCTGTTTCATCTCAGGTGAGCTCAGTTTTCTGCCACAGCACCTCATGAGATGTCATGGTGTTGCAATCGCACATGCATCTTCTCGACAGCAGCATTCAGCCGGGTGCTGCCGGTTCCAAAACATCTGAGCTGCAGCCTCGACTTGGCAGCAAAAGCTTGTTTCTGATTCTGAACAGAGTGCATGGTCATGCTTGCTCCGTTGGTGAGCATACAAACAGTGCTATTGAAGCTGGCATGGCTGTCAGCAAGTTGACCAGTCAGCTTCTGTGCAGACCATCAGAGTACTATCACACTATCACAACGCAGTCAAAGACCTCAGCGCATATGTATTTAGATGAGGCCCAGGTGAGGTGCAGAGCCGGTGCATTGCACTGATGCAGCCGTGCAGCTGTGCGATAGGAGATGCTGCCCTTGTTGTCCACCTGGCATTACAATAAGCAATACTCATGGCAGTGGTTCACTTGCAGGGACTCGATTTTTCTTTGCTGCGGTGAACAAGATCAGCTAACTTAGATGCGGCACAGCCATTTCGACAACAATTGTCAAGGTGAGTTTTCTCCCTCTGAGCTGTTGCACGAGGGCAGTTTACACAGCTGCTGGATAGCGTAATAGAGTCCTGGTTGTGCTAGCCGATCAACAAGTACACCAGGTGGGCTTTTGCTAGCCAGCGTTCGTTGGCTGAATTGGTTGAGCATGTGCAGGTATTCGGGAGGAAGCGGATGACTACATGTTCATGACAAGACTCATACGGCTGATTCGCTTGTGATAGACAGTGCAGTGGGCTGTTTGACTTGAGGTGTGACTGGACTTGTATTGGTTCAAGTCAGAGTGTTGGCCACAGCTGGCCATGAGTATGACATTCAAGTCGATTGGGTGTCCCAGGGCGATGTAAATACATGAATGAGCATCACTGGCAGCTGATAATGTGTATAGCATGTCCCATTGTATGGCAGGTGTCCATGCTGCTGGCTCGTGTATGATACCCATGTGAGCTCCGGTACCCACCTTGCTAAACTGATACCAACCTACTGCTACCAATGGACTGCGTTGGTAACGTAAACAGGGATGTTATCGCACGTTACATGGGTATCGCTGTATTGGTACCACATGCAGCGCATGCCCTTAAGCACACCAAAAGGCGCTACAACCGACTCTGATGTGCGTGAGCCATGCTAGATACCGTATAAGACGAAAGGTGCCGACAGACGCGAAATTGCAGTTTTATAGCGTCGGCGCGGGGCACAACAAGTACGGAGCTGCTTGACGATATCCGTGGACATCCAAAGCTGAAGCCAAAACTCATCGACGAGTAGTTATCCTATGTTTATATGTTCACCAGGAAGTTATATAGCCCAGCGTTGCCTGCCACACTCGTGATGGCAAGGATGGCGCACAATGCCATGGCACTGCTCGGACTCCTACGGTTCGCTTATACAGCAAGCCAACCACGGAATATAATGATATCTGATAGGTAATCGGCTTTTGAGCATACCGCTGCCACTGCTGGGCCCGAAGCTCCACGCGCATGCCCTGTTGGCTCCCAGACGGTGTACCGGCTATAGACCTCGACGAATGCCCCTGGGCGACCGCAGGCACATAAACAGGCAGTAAAGCCACACCAATATGCAGTACAATATCTTAGATTATTAATAAGCGAGACTGCATGCGCGCTGAGTGCCGTGAGCCTGTCTACCGGGATGACCGTCCAACAAGCCAGTGGATAGCGAACATGCCAGCACCGAACGGAGACAGGCTCATGACGGGAATGGCTAGCAGCAACTGAACACAGACTACTATTTGAGTATTCTCGGTCAGTTGCGTGCACTGAATTGCATCCGTGGCACGTTGTGAGCTCCATGCCCTTGCGCACGCATGCTGCTTTGGCGGTCTGATGCATGGCGCCAACGCCACGCACAACATCCGCGGATGTCGCATATGGTTTACCATGACTTGTAGTGCTTGTGTGTCTAGTTGGGAGCCAATCTAGGCACTTTTGCGCTAGTTGTCACTTCGCGGGCTCGGTACCAACCCTGGGTACCAATGCACGCATGGTTACCAGGCTCGTAGCGCATGTGTCGAAGCCCAGTGCACGTGGCAGCAGGATCTACAAGGCATGGGTATACTTAAAGCGTGTTCTGTACATTGCTCTGATGTACATGCGCAAGACGAGAGCGTTGCTTTCAAGAATCAAGCTGCAGACTGCGCGGTCTCAGGGCACTGCGTTCAAGAATGTCCCGATCAACATGAAACGATGTGGTACAACTTGAAGGCACAGACAAGAAGTAGCGACTCGGTCTGATATTTGCTTCACCAAAGGGCTACATCATGATATGAAAGGACATTGTCAGCGAGTGCAACATTCTGGGACAACGTCTGGTGTCCAGAATGTACATGTGTCCGTCTGGTGTCCAGAATCGGCCCTTCTCGTCAAAAGTTTCCATGTGCAGTGGACAGATTGTTGCCCTTTGCCATAAACAAGGGGACTTTAACACATCTGGTGAAGTCCGTGCCACAATATTAATGACGTTTGCCTCTGTACGAGACGCATCTAGGCTCTCCGACGCGTCTAGGCTCTCCGACGCATCTAGGCTCTCCGACGCGCGTACGCTCGATAATGCGGTTGTGTGAAAGTACATTGAAGGGCTGTATATATTCGTACGAGCGATTGGTGATGCGGTTGACCATGTACGCGCATGCTCGACAAGAGCCCCCGGGCAGTGCCTCAAAGGGCGGGTTTCCAATTGAAACCGGAACAAGCCAATATCACAACCTTGGGCAATACAGGGCAAGAGCAAGATACTATGAGTCTCATGATGTGTTCAAATCTGCTGTGCGCCTCCAATTGACCAAGATACAGCATGGTACAGTGTTTGCCCTTTTCGCAACGTTAACTATTGCCCTTGGCCTCACCAATGTTCACCCTTTAGTGGCCCCCGGAATAAAAAAGTACAGAAATAATTTGACCCTGTTGCCAAAAATGGTGAGTCAAGGTTCTTGTAGTGTTAACAGCTAGCGCTCAGAAATCCACTCTAAAATTTCTTGTCGAGTGGATCCCAGTGGGCAGGCGTGGAGGGGGCTTGCAGCGCACCTCTTGAATCCTATCCGTGCGCCATCGATTCTCAAGCTCGCGGATCTGACCAGTGGCAGCATGCAGGCTGCCATTAGCACATTTGTACGAGGCAATGTGTCCGTGTGCGTCGCTCCTGTGCTGCAGGCAGACTGCGCAGAAGGCGCAGCCACACTAGCGCCTCCGGCAGGTCAGGGCCAGGCAGCCATCAAAGTCCAGGAACGCAGCCTGGCAGCGTGGGCAGTGCGGCGTGAGGACTTTCTCAATGATCAGCTTTCGCACGGGCGTCACTTGGTCGTTGAGCTCCTTGCGCAGTCGCTCCTTGAACGCCTTCATCTCTCGCAGGTGCTGATCAGCCTGATCTGCCTCCCTGACACGGTCACGGGTGCCTAGGTATGCTTCGTATACTTTTAGCGAGGAGTGCAGAGCCAACTCCTGCACACCAGCAAGAGCATTGCCTGTATGCAAACTGATGGAGACAAAGGCGGCATGCATGCTTGTTGCACATGCAAAACTGAAGAATTGAAAGATACGCCGGAAAAATCCAGTAAGCGGACCGAATATCAGCCAGCTACAGTTCCACATGCAACGCTGCAACAGTAATTTCTGTTCCAGCGTTGCATGTGGAACTGTTATTAGCTTATTCGGTCATGCAGAAAAGTATGCATTCCTTTGAAAGCACCCACACGTGCACTACGGATAAGATGCCTGTGATCTGGAGCGCACTCTTGGGTGGAAAGGCCGGAGGACTTGCAGCCAGCTGCCGAGCGGACGTCAGCCTTGTACATACACCAGATTTCACCTGCAGCCCTGGGCACGTGGCCGTCTGCCGGTGCACTCTCCGAGAGCACCCACCCCGCAAAGCAATCGTTGCACATGAAGTGGTCCTTGGCATGGCACGCAACGCCCTCCAGGTATGACACCTCGTCGAAGCATGAGATGCACTCAGCCTTGGAGGCTGACTTGGGCACACTACGCGATCGTTGCGCGAGCAATAGGAGTGGGTGTAATCCAACGGCAGGTGTGACAAGCGTAGCGCCATGAGCACCCATGTCACTGATGAGAGAGCGGAATGGTGGATTACGTGGAATGTAATCGCACTTATGGTGGGAGTGGCGACGGTGGACCGAAGGACTCTGGCCTTCGGTGTCTACAGGGGTCTGCAGCACTGCTGCGGACCAGAGGCTGTGCAGAGATTGGATGTTTTTAGGCTGGTGCGAGCAGCAGCTCGCCACGCAGAGTGGGTGTTCGTTGCTAGTGCTTCGCAGCTTTCAGCTAAGATCCTAGCACAATACCTAGTAATCCATGGCGGGTCATAGGAAGGATGGTCACCGGTTTGAGGAGCTGCGCTACGTCCGAGTCCAAGCCTACGACAGAGACTGAAGCTGGCTTTCTTCCTTTTTTGAATACAATGTGGCTGCATGTGGAGGCTGGTGGGCTGCTCGAGCGAACGCGCTACTCCCGTCCGGCTTGCGCGCAATCAGGTGTGCAATCGCGACGCTTCATTTTTTCATCTCTGAACTCGGCACAGGAGCAATCTGTTTTGGATAAATAATTACGAAGTCGTCCTCGTGTGGCTCTCGGCGCGTTTATGGATCCGTCGACGTTCGAGGTTCATGGAGGTGCACGACACATCCCGTCGTGTGTGCACAAGCAGGCGTTTGCACTGGGTTCCGTTTTGAAGGTAATAGACTTGGATGGCCAGGCATGCGTGCTCCAACAACCGATGCATGCCGAATCGATATCGCAGACGTAGTCTGAGTGCTCCTGCCAGATAGTAATCGGAGACTTCGGGCTGAAGGTGAACCTATTGGCGCATGCTGATCATGCACGTCTGAATGCGTTGCGTTACGCTGTCCGGTATTCGTGGAGTTCCGAGACGTCATAAGTTGACTCATATATAACGCGTCGTGGCGCCGCGGCACGCCGAATGTGCACAGGCAAGCGTCAGCTAAAAGTATGTTCGACAATGCCCTTGGCAGGGGCACACATGTTACCTGCCCCACAAGGTACAAGCCTTGTACAAGACGCGGGACTCAGAAAGGCATTAAACATTTCCCAAGGCCAGGGCTCACTGGAATTTGGCGTGATGACGAGCACAAAGCCATTTCGGGCATTCTCAAGTGCATCTCCATGAGCGTCACGGAAGTGCACTTTCGAGTCAATCACAGTCAACTACCACAGAGGTGACGGGACTCTGGCACTCTTGTTACCCGACCGCACGACGTCTAGATCGCATACGACTCGCGGGCCGGATTAAGTACAGATGTTTCAATCGCGTGGGAAACGTGTACTATGGGAGTCGTTTTGACAGCTTGGCGCATAGATGTGATGCGACAACCGTGCAACCGGCGTAGCATAGTGATGCTGAGCGGTGCAGATGCGACAAAGGTCAGCTTCCAAGTGGGAAATGTGACGACGTTGGACCAAGATCGTGCGCGCGCGCGGATATTTGTTTATATCGCAGATCTATGTATATAATTTTGGTTGTGCGGAACAACAACAGTATTGAAAGCTCCTCGAAACCTTCGATGGACCGTGATTAATACGCACACTGGATTGATGTACGAGGGAGCATCGTTTTGACACAGGGATCACACCGACGCCTGCGATATATCCGGATAGCGCGTTGTTGCAATTTGCATGCACAGACTTTCGACAGCAGTGCGGCAATCTGATAGACGGTGCAGCGGTGCTTTGGCCGATGACGCATGAGATTAGTACGTGAAGCCGGAGTGGTGCTTCAAGCACGAGGATGCGGACGTCTCAACCACACCAACGCCTAGGCTAGGGTGTTGAAGATGCGACTCTTGACAGTCAGCATGCACTGACTTTCCATAGCAGTGCGGGGGTTGAAGATGCGACTATTGACAGAGTGCGGGTGTTGAAGATGCGACTATTGACAGTCAGAATGCACTGACTTTCTATAGCAGTGCGGGTGTTGAAGATGCGACTATTGACAGTCAGCATGCACTGACTTTCCATAGCAGTGCGGGAGTCTGATATGTAAGGAAGAACGGATTGGACTGACCAGGCACAGAGACTTCAGGAAGGAAGACGCGCAGATGTGGCGGTGGAGCCAAACCGACTCCCACGCTAGGGTGTTGAAGACGCGCCTTGTGGCAGTCTGCATGCACTGGCTCTCCAGAGCAGGGCGGGAGTCTGGCAGAGGATGGAGAGGTGATTGAACTGAGGAGACACGGGATTTTCCAACAACAGGATGAACAGCTATGACGGCTCGGCGACACCAACGCCTAGGCTAGGGTGTTGAAGATGTGACTTTTGACAGTCAGCATGCACTGAGTTTCCATAGCAGTGCGGGAGTGGGATACATGAGGAAGAGCGGATTGCATTAATGAGGCACAGAGACATCTGACGGACGACGCGGAGCTGTGGCGGTTGAGCCAATCCGACTCACAATCTAGAGTGTTGATGATGCGCCTTGTGACAGCCTGCATGCACTGGCTTTCCACAGGAGTGCGTGAGTCTAGCAGAGGAGCGGATGGAGAGGTCGTTGGACCGACAAGAAACAGGGATTTCACGCAAGAGGATGCACAGCTCGGACGGCTCGGCGACGCCACTGCCTAGGCTAGGGTGTTGAGGATGCGGCTTTTGAGAGTCAGCATGCACTGGCTTTCCAGAGCAGTGCGGGAGGCTGATATGTGAGGAAGAGCAGAGTGGGCTGATGAGACACATGACTGCAGGAGGGAGGAGACGCAGCTGTGGCGGTTGAGGTACAACTAATCCTAGGCTAGGGTGTTGAAGATGTGCCTTGTAATAGTGTGCGTGCACTGAAGTGAAGGCCCTGACAAAGGGAGCAGAGCGGCTTGGACGGATGGCACACATCACCGTGTTTTACGAAGCAGAAGTACTATGTCAGGCTAGATGATGCGCAGGATTAAAACAACGATTACGCCATGGCGATGAAGATGCTGCTTTGAAGGGGTTGGGGTGAGTGACGCGATGCAGGTTGGAGTAGAGGGGCGACGCGATAGAAGTCGGCGGAAGCTGCTGTTCATAGCAGCCGGGGAACTGTTTTGCAAAGCAGTCGGGGGGGGCCGTTTTCCAAAGCGGTCGGGGGGGCTGTTTTTAAGAGCAGCCGGGGAAGGAGTCTGCATTCCACGGAAGTCAGGAGCTCTGCAAGCAGGGTCAGGCAAATGACTAGATTCTAGCGGAGGATGAAGAGCCGCTTGGACTGAAGAAGCACAAGGCCCAGCATGTGCTACAAGATTCGTATTTGAAGAAGGAGGCTGAGCAGATGGGATACAAAGATCGCGCCAACGTCAAGCATACACAGTCAATTTGACGTCGAACATGCGACTTTCTCAGGTGGCATGCACAGGTTGTGTTCACAACGACGCGAGGGATTACTCTGTACAACAGTCAAGGGTTTGCTTGCCGCAGTAGCAGGGCGGTGTTGTTTAAAACAGCCGAAAGAGCAAGGGGGGGCAACCATGCGGATCATCACGCCAAAGCCAAGGGTGCATTGATTTTTGACATTGACACGGAGGCTGGAGGCGAGGCTAGAGGCGAGGCTGGAGGCGAGGCTAGAGGCGAGGCTGGAGGCGAGGCTGGAGGCGCGCACAAAAGGGTCGGGACCCACGAGTGGAGGACAGTGAAGCTAGCTGGCATCAAGTCCCACGGCTAGATGTACCAAAATTCATGATGCACGCCTGGCGAGGGTGGCGAAGGAGAAGCATCATGGAGACGCCAGTATAGAGTTTTACAGAGCGGAGAGCTGCTTTGCCGACGGCCGGAACACGGCAGTGACCGGGAAGGGGTCCTCGAGTTAGATGGGTTGTTGCTCTGATGGGTTAATGCGCAAGAGGCCAAGATGAGCCATGATGCAGATGTTGAGTTTGTGAGGAGATCGAAGCGGTGTATATTGCGAAATGCCTGGATGAGCGGTCGAGGTCAGGAGTAGCTGCTGCAAGTTTCCCAGGAGATGTTGCACGAGATAGCAGCGAGGCGCATGAAGGACTGATATGACGAAGGCTCACGCGGTATATTGATATGACGGGAGCTTCGCTTAGTTAAGGCGTTGCCGGTGATGTCAGTGCCAACCTCGATCGGGGGCCGACACACACACGCACAACCAGAGTAGCCTACGCGTATGATTGGATGTTTCGCTACAGCGCATCCACTGTGAAATCGCGATGACCCGATGGAATCGGCTTCGCGCCTGGGCAGTGATTTGGCCCAAGCATGGCTGGGAAACAGATGCCAGCGGAGTTCAAGTGGCCGTAGGCGGCATGACATGCGCTGGACGCGTTCGATCTCCCTCCTGTACATTCTGCGTAGGTCTCAGCGGTTCTCGGCAGTAGTGGAGCTCCTCAAGGGGTGGAGCCTCTGGGCTCCACGTGCCTCCGGGCACCGGTGTTTACTCAACACCGCCGTCGTATGACCGTAAGTGGATTACGTGCGGAATGTAATCGCACGTTGGTGGAGGGTGGCGACGGTGGATCCGAAGCTTACTCTGGCATTCGGTGATCTACAGGCGGTCTGTAGCACTGCTGCGGACCGTAGGCTACGCGGAGTTTGAATGTTCTTAGGCTGGAGCGATCAGACAGCATTCGCGCACGCACGAGTGGGTGTTCGTTGCTGAGTGCCTGTCGCATCTTTCAGCTAAGATTGCCACCCGCCCGCTATCCGCATTCTGTTGTGTGCGCAGTCGGAAGATGATCCCAGAGGGCTTTCAATTGCCCTGAGGCTTCGTCCGGCGCAGCAGCCTGCTGGAGCTGGACGCGGTCTTCCTGGGACCTCCGCCATGCGGATCGGGCCCCCCCCCAGATGGCCTCGGCCGGCTCTCAGGCCGGACGTCTTGCTAGAGGCAGTAGTGGAGCTCCTCAAGGGGTGGAGCCTCTGGGCTCCACGT
>JALKAD010000584.1:0-10607 GCA_024500015.1 Ulva compressa | reverse complement strand
ACATACATGGACGCAAGCAAAAAACAAGTTGATGAAGTTGAAGCGCGACGGCAGCTATCGCTCGGTGTGGGCGCGTGTTGAAGCGTTCCCGGTGAAGGACGACGAGGGCAACGACACGGGAGCCTTCGAGCTGCGCTGCAAGAAATGTGACAGCATTTGCCCGCTTGGATATCCTTCCAAGTGGCATGGCAAGCACAACGAGGAGATGTGTCAGAGGGCTGCCAAGAAACAGAAACAGACCCGAAAAGCTACTGGTAAGACCTGGCTGCAACAACGAAGTACTCTTTTTGATAGGCTTGTGTAAGTAGGAGCTTATGTCGGTACATTGCAGGAGGCATTCAGTTTCAGGAAGCCAAGCAGAGCAAGCTCGACACATTTGTTGCTACCGAGCAGCTGCAAACGCAATATGTGGAGTACATGGTGAAGGGAATGGTTTCCGGATGTATTCCTTTCACTTACATGGAGAATGAGTATGTGAAGAAAGCAGCTGCATTGTTTGGTGTTCAATTGCCCACTCGAAAGCAAGTAGCTGGCCCGCTGTTGGACAGCATTTTCGAGGAGACTCAATGCTTCACAATGTCTGCGGTCAATGAGATGGACTACCCGTGTGGTGCTAGCGATGGCTGGCGAAAGAAATATTGCGCTGGTAGCCAAGGCCTGATGAATTTCACTGTCATGGGGAACGCAGGTGTGCATTCACCTCCACAGTCTGCCCTCACAGTTCAGCCTGATGTGCTGTAAATTGCTGAGCAATTGACATCTCCGATTGATTGTTTGCAGGAGCGCTGCTGTATGATGTGCGCAACTGCAGCGACATCCGCAAAGACGCCAAAGGCATTGCAGAAGTACTGAGCGAGGTTGGCAAGAGCATTATGGGGGACAACAAGTCTGAGGACTTTGGTGGATGGGTTGTGGATAACACACGCGCCAATCATGCTGCTCTACGGTTGCTGGAAGTAGAGCACCCGACATGGCTCGGCGTCGGCTGTTCAGGGCACAGCTGCGCTCTTTGTATGAAAGACTTCTGCACATTCAGAAAGACACAAGGTCGCTACAGCAATGAGTGGGGTGTCAAATGGATGAAAGATGTGAATGATAAGGCCAACACAATTGCCAACTTTCTGAACAACTCTTCCGTTGCGAAGACATTGTTGCGCATGTACCAGATTGAACTGCATGGAGCTCCGAAACAGATTGTTGTTAGCGTGCCAACACGATTTGCAACGAACTTGTTCGTGATGGACAGCTTGCTCAGAAGTCGTGCCGCCTTGACACAAGCTGCCTCTGACCAGAAATGGGCAGACCTGGGGGGCAAATCTGCAGAGGTATGCTTTAAGCATTGCTTTACGCTATAAAATTGTTTCTGAAACTGGCCTGGGCTGCTTCTGACTGTTTCCAGCTGCAGGTCAAACGGGTCGTGGACACAGCTGACTTCTGGTATCTCCTCAACCAGACAGTTGCATTCCTCAAGCCTTTCTCAGACTTTATTCATCAAATTGAAGCAGATCGGCCAGCCATGGCCCGTGCGTATGATGGCTTCATGCAGCTCGACAAACATGTTCGCAGCAGTTGCCAGTCATGGCAGTCTAACAGCTTGACTGCCGATGGCTGTGTCACTGCACTGCGCACATGGGAGCGTCGGCTTGACAACACCGGAGCTTCGGGCGTGCAGCCGATGCTTAACGCTGCCCATGTGGCAGCATTTTTGCTTGATCCGCTTTATGTGCGTGCTGTGGGCAGCAAGATACAATCTCCCTCTGTGCCCCAACAGCGAGAGGTGGATGCCCGCGACCTGATTGAGCGCTTGGGTGGAGATGCAGCAACCAAAGAATTCACAAAGCTCATGCTGAGAGGTTGGGATGGTTTGCTGGGTGAAGCAGCCCAGACATGTATGCAGCCCGACCCTGAGGCGCAGAGCGGCATGCACCAGCCAACTGCAGCAGACAAACTCAAGCGTGCTCGTGAGCAAGTCCCTGACATTGGTATGCGCAAAGGGGTCTGGCAACGTTATGGTAAAACTCAGTACCCAGCGTTAGAGCCTGTGGCTGTCAGATTGATGAGCATACATGCGACCTCAGCAGCAACAGAGCGCAACTGGGCATTATGGGGGCGAGTTTACACGGCAAGCAGAAATGCTCTGGGGCTGGATCGAGCTAGGAAGATGATCGCCTTTTGTTTCAACAGCCGTGCACAAAAGGCAAGCATGGATGATTTTGAATTGCTGTTGAATGTAGTTGAAGGGAATAGTGATATCTAATGCTCGAGTGGTCTGGGGAGGCTGGTGTGCACGGTCTACTGGTGCATGTGGGTATGGGGGCACCGCGCCTGTCACGGTCGCTGCAGCCAAATGGGCACCACTTTGCAACATCACCACGGCGTGTGAAGAAGAAATCCAATTTCGTGAAACACACCTCAATACGCACACTTTCAATGCGGTTCTAATAATACTTTTTTTGTGTCCATTGGATAAATACTCGAGTATGGTAGACTTCTAATGCACTATCAATTGCATGATTTGGATGGGTGTGGGTTGCCCTGTGCACTGAAACGTGTTTCAGCCCCCCCCATTTATCCCCATGGGGGGGATAGGGATAATGTTCCAAATATCCCGGAACATTTAGTGCAATATTCCACCTTGAGCCAGCCTGATGTGTGATGGCATTTGGCATTGTGATGCTTCGGCGTGGTGGGGGGGCGATATGGTTGTGATGGCATCGCCTGCAAGCGAGCCTGCAGCGGCGGTAGCGACGGCGGTTTTGTCAACCTGAGCAGCTCTAGTAGCGGTGCATGTGATAGGCGGGGTGCCTGTGGATAGGGTAAGTGCTACACAGTGGTCCAAAAATGCTGCAGTCAGAATTTTTTTTCAGTGTCAGCTACAGTACTGGTAGTTAGAGAGAGGGGCCAATGTGTCAGCGCATCATGATGTATGATCCAAGCTATTGACGGCGCCGTGGATGGCGGTGCAATGCAAGAGCATTGCATATTATAGTATGCATTGGCGTGGATTCTTTTGTCACTTCACCTCGGTTGGGGATCATGATTGATACATCTGCATAGCCGCACGCGAGGCAGGATATGTTGCAGGGGTGCTCAAAGATTGAATCGGATGCGGCGGCCGTTCAAAGGTGCGGAACCCGCCTCTCTAAGTCTCTCAGCGGGCAGAAAGTTCTTCGTACGCGTCACTGCCTCCAATACACAGCGTCTACGCCAAACTGGACCACCTGGGTGGGCCATCTGGTAAGGTGGGACTACTGAGGGTGGCCTTATCAGCCTGTCACTGAGAACTGCGAAAACTGGTCAAAATCAATGGAATGGTGGTCATTGAGGTGTGTAAGGTGAGGGGGGCTGGCACTCATGACCTCCAGTGGTCCCAGCGACGGCGCGAACCCTCTGTGAGCCCCGAACAGACTTTGGGACGTCCATAGGCCATAACTATATGTACTGAAGCCGCCTGTACCTTCAGTTGGGATCTTTGGGGAAACAGGCAGTATCCGGCCAAATCAGGGCAAATGTTTGGGGGGAGTAGGTATGTTTCCCTAAATTGCCCCCAAACAGTGCTAGGGATGTTCCATGACCCCCCAAAAGGCCTACCAAGGTCCCGAAGTGTTCATTGGGGCTTGCTAGGTTGTCAAGCACGATGCACCATCGTATGGCTCATTCACAGCGCCTCAAGCCACCGTCCCCTCTCGTCACATGCTCCAGAACCCCTCATTCCGTGGGCAAATGAATGCATCAGATGCGGCTGGTAGTACCATCATTACAACAGGCTATTATAATCATCGCATTGAATTGCATATTATAACGCCAGGTGCAGATACAGCTGCCAGCGCGGAGCAATGCTTAAGCAATGGTTCAGCTCTCGGGCTGCTGTGACTCCTTTATTTCCAGTAGATGACAGGTCAAAGCACATGTTTGGTCCTGTGGATTATCCACTTTATGCACTGGTGGAAGTGGAATGTGGACCTGAGACCGGGCCCTGACTCCCAAAACTATACTCTATATTCTGCTTGTGAGAGTTGTTGGGTGTGAGATGAGCTGTGGTGTTTGTGCTACCTCTTGTGACAAGGCAGCACATCTCCAAAACGGAGCAGGCATGTAGCCACATGAGGTATGCACTGGCGGAAGTGGAATATGGACCTGAGACCGGGCCCAGACTCCCAAAACTATACTCTACATTCTGCTTGTGAGAACAGTCGGGTGTGAGTTGGGCTGTGGTGTTTGTGCTCCCTCTTGTGGCACGAGCAACCATCAGCACCACCGTCCTTAAATAATTTCCGTCAACAGCGCCCTGTACTACTTCGTAATTATACGTTAATAACTCGAGAAGGTCCACTGATGACGGGTAGTGAACGACGATCACTGAACGTGCGTTGTTGGAAGTGAGTCAACATCTAGAAGTATCTAGAAGTATCTGGTACAATCCAGGAGGATCAAGGATCATCCAGGTGCATGGTTACGTCACCATAGAAGTGACTATAGGACATGTGGTCTGGAGAGTTCGTGACGCGGAGAACTCTCTGGAGACACGCAGAGCACAAGACAAGTGCGATGTGTGCAGTAGGACACTGATTCTGCTGGGTGCTTGTACCTATATAAGGGCTGGCACATCATTGAGGTATTCACTTATGTTTCTTCTGTAACGACAGAGATCATTCGTCAACATGCGTTACACCTGTAGGCATTTCGCAACTTTACAGCTGACAGCGGACGAACCAGCATCGAAGGTCGAGATCACATATGTAACACAGTATCAGCATCTATGCTGTTTTAGAGGTGTGGCACATGCTTTGGGATAGACTGTGCGTGTTTGGGAGCCAATAGACGTCATTTAGCGCGAGTTTGGGGAAATGCGCTAGTTTCCGCAAAACGAGCGCGAATGTTTGGGGGATTCGACGACACGCCCAAACATCCTTCAGAATGCTTTAGGACATATATTTATGGTCTATGGACGTCCCAAAGTATGTTTGGGGCTCACAGGTGGTCCGCGCCGTCGCTGGGACCACTGGAGGTCATGAGTGCTAGCCCCCCTGTAAGGTGCTTGTGGATGTTCAGATGATCATTTGAGCCCTTGTGTTACACAGTGATAGATGTAGGACCCAGCAGCGCCGAGGCAACAGACCAGGCAACATGCAAACAGTTAGACAGCCCACCGCAAACACCAAGGCCACACACACACACACACACACACACATTGCGGATGTGTCTGTGATTGACCCTGTGGCGCAGACGTATCGCAGAGCGGCAGCCCGTGGGGATGGCGCTGCGGCGGCGGTGCGCGATAAGCACAAGGCGGCTGCTTATCGTCGCTATAATCCGCATGCGTACGATTTTGTTGCGTTGTCGCATGAGACATTCGGCAGGTTGAGCAAGGGTGCACTGTCGCATCTGAAGTATCTCGCTGATATTGCTGTCGAGTGTGGTATACAGGATCGGGCGCAGTACATCACCAATGTGAAAAGAGAACTGAGTGTAGGTTTGTGTAGAGGCAACGCGCTGTTGTTCAGAATGGGCTTGCAGATCATGACTGGTGTGTCTGGAAAGGCAGCCGTGGCGGGCAGAATCCGCCCGGTTGCTGAGTTGTGAGTTGGTGCGTTGGATGTGCTACTAGCATGACTACCACATAACGACACTCTGTAACCACACACACACACCCGATAAGGCGGCTGCTTATCGTCACTATAATTCGCATGCGTACGATTTTGTTGCGTTATCGCATGAGACATTCGGCAGGTTGAGCAAGGGTGCACTGTCGCAACTGAAGTATCTTGCTGATATTGCTATTGAGTGTGGTATACAGGATCGGGCGCAGTACATCACCAATGTGAAAAGATAACTGAGTGTTACACGGAGATGAACGCAAGAGCCCGGCAGCGAGGGCAACAGCAGGAAATCAGACAGCCAAAACCCCCTCGAAAGCAGACAACAACAACAAGCAGCAACTGTCTCGGGTGAAAAGCCACAACGAACCAACACAGCCGACACAACCACACCCACGCATCCACACACACGCACACTCCCGCACCCCACCACCACGACCCCTCGCCACAGCCTCACACAGCAACCACCCGCCACACTACGTACTACCGCCCACCCCGGCAGACCCGGCCGCCACCGACCCCCCAACAGCAGCACCCCCACTACAGCCGGCCCCAGTCAAACACTCCATCACCGCTTGTGAGAGCTCGGGGGCTGACGCCCCCACACAGCAGGGCGTACCAGCACGCCCCCTCCGGCTGCCCGGCAGGAGCCTGAGGGCGGGACGCGCAGGGCACGAGCGGCGTCGCAGCGCTCCCCCCGCGCCAGCCCACGCGGAGGCAGGGCGGGCCAGCACTACAAGACGCGGGGCCAGCCTGCGCCGCCGCAACCACGGCCCCCGGCCCATCAAGGCGGCCAGCGGCCGCCTACAGCACGTCCGATGGGACAGCGGGGCCAGGCACCACCGCCCGGCCCGCCAGCCGCATGCGTAGCGGAGCCGCAGCGAGGACCTGGCGCGTCACCCCACGGCACAGAGTGGTGGAGAGCTCGCACATGGCATTCTGCAAGAACGCTCGCCTGGACACGGCCCCTGAAGCCGCAGCGAAGTCAGCGATCTTGTTCAGAAAGGCAAACGCACCCGTGCCCACACGGCCAAATGTCTCATGCGACAGGGGCACAAAGCGGCACGCGCCCGTGCCGGAGCGGCCGTACTTGTCACGCTTCCTGTTGTCCATCAGCTGGGCGGCAGCGCCTGGCGTGTTTGCCGCGGCGACGACCCGGGAGGGGGGCACCGGACAGGTCACGCACACATCGGCCACGATGGTACGTCAGTACAAGGGGTTGCTCTTAACTAGCAGCGTGGACTTAAGGGCCACGATTAAGAGCGTCGCAATTGGCTCTTAATGGGTTAAGCGCCCAACTAAGAGCGGCGATGGGCGCGCATAATTCCGAACAGTGCTAAGAGCGTGCCTAACGGCGTCGACGGACGCTCATAAAGTCAGACAGCATTAACAGCGGCGCGATGAGCGGCGAAGTGCGCCCATAATTCCAGGCAGTATTAACAGCGGCCCTAAGAGCGTCGCACTGCGCGCCCATAACAATCAGACAGAATTAATAGCGGCCCTAAGAGCGGGCCATGTGCACAGGTCTGAACACAAGGCTAACTGCGTGCCGATGAGCGGCATTCACAGCCCGATGCCGATGTCTGTGTCGCTGTTCGACGGGCTGGGCCATCTAAATTTCGGATGTGTGAGCGCACAGAACCCCTGAGTGCACAGCATCCTCGGTCAACATATGCCCTTATTAGCTAATGTGGGTGACTGACAACTGGTATGCACAGGATGTCGCGTTGTGCGTGCAGCGGCCTGCACGCTGTAAGAGTTCCAGGCTGTACATATCGCCTGGCCCGTCGATCAGGACGACTTCCGCAGATGCATTCACGGATTTCCCAACTGCTCACATTCTTGAGTTATCATGTTCAGAGGGACTGTGTGATGGTCGCGACTGCAACGTTAACGTCGTGCAATTAGGCCCGACGGTTACAAGTTAAACCATTTAATCGCGAATTTAAGGCGATTTAAAGGTCGTTTAATTAAGCTTAAATGCTAATTGGCGGTTTAACCGCTTGCGTTTAATTTTAAACGAGACCGCCCGAACTTTCTGTGGCTACCAGGGCACACAGCAAGGCCGGCGCTGCAGCGCGCTGGGCACAGCTGTGACAATGCCCGTTTGACCGCCACTGACGGATGCGCGTGTGTCAGGTATATACATTGGCCAGGGATCAGAGAGGTAGGTGTTTCAGATGTCCCTGGAATCATATAAGACCTAAGAACCATGCCAAACCGAGGCGTGCGTTCGCGTGCGTGCTGGAGGGCGCAATAAGCGTGTCAAAACATCTGAGAGCACGCCTACTGTTTCCACCTTTCTCATGGGACAGCAAAAGCGGTTGTCAGCGGCTGGTAGTTCAGCTACTGGCGTCAAAGCAAGCTCAATTTCATGGTATCACAGAGAATGGTATCCTGGCACATTGTTGTTGAAAAGACTGAAGAATACGCTAATACGGCTACTGATCTGACCACGATGAAGAGAGACAATCCAAAAATGCAGTGCCGATACTGTAATGAGTTCACAAAGACTTACAATCCATCAACTCGATACAAGGAGCACCTGCTTTCCAATTGCCCTGCTTTTGCCAAGACCGAGACCATTCATTCCGCTGATTTCATTCCGCTGATCTGCTCTGATGCAATGGCATATCATATGGCCTTGTCTATGTGTAGCAGTGTTTGATCGTTTTATCGTTGGATGTTGTGTGATTGCAGTGACCCTATGTCCCCTTGCAGTGACCTTGTGGCCCCTTGCTCTCGATGCTAGGTTGCTGTGTTGCTCTCTGTGTAACCAGTGGCATCGCAGGGCCCTGCAGGGCTGTCTGTTGTGGCTTGGCACACCCCTGAAGCCGCATTTGCCCATTTAAGGCATTTAAGCTTAAATCGGATTTTGCTCGGTTGTAACCTTAACTTAAACGCATGTCGGTTAAAGTTAAGTTAAGGTTACATTCTTAATTAAGCTTAAATCGGGTCTCGGAGTCTGTAACCCTCGGGCCTACGTGCAATCGATGACCGGCCTTGCTGTGCATGGTACTTGCATAGCAAGCTACAGTCGCGGCGTATCAGTATTAAATGGCGTGTACGAGTGGGGTCAGACCTCTAGAGGTGACACGAATGCGAAGCAGCGATGGTGTTCAACAGCTGGCTGCAGGTGGCGTTGTTTGTGTACACGATGACGCGCTGCCCTGCTCACACGCTATTCAGATACGTACAACACAAGGCGTAATCTATCAGGTGCTATATACATGCTGCTGATCCAAAAGACTGTGTGTTTCACCTTTGGACGACGACACTAGAGCTCTGTTACTGCGGATGACAATCGAAAGCCGTTTGAAAGCACATTCTGCCAAAAGGCATAGCGATACGAATGCCACCCACGCTAATAAGATGTATGCTTGGGTGTTGCCGTGTTTGCTTCTGGCAAGAGGGATCGCCCTAGCGCTCCAGGACGATATGCGCACCGGCAGTGCCGCGGGAAGTCGACGGAACTATGCATATACGGCCATGGCCTCGATGCATCCTTGGAGCGTGCAGGACGACTTCGTCCTTGCGCAAGACCGGCATGCAAGGCACTATACAGACGCAGTTGCAGACCGTATCAGCACACTTTACTTTATGTACATGGCACTTCAAATGCATTGTCTTCTTCGAGTCTGGACCTTGCTCGCTGACCTGGTGACGCCTTGTTGTCGATGTGAGCGTTGCTACTGCAGCACGAACTAGTTACTGCTGACGTCAGAACATGTACACAACAATGTCAGATACAGGATGCCGGTACTTCGCTGCTACTTGGATATCCAGATTGACTACCAATGCTTGGCTGTACTTGAGTGCAGATGCGCACGTCTTAGTGCAGGGAGTATGCGCCATGGTACGGCCACCACGAAAATGCACATACTGCATTCAGCAGTGTTATTGTGCAAGTTCTGATTCGTGCGCGTGTAGCATCCTGACTTGAAGTGCTGGTCAACTCTTCGAGCGTGTGAACAGCTGCAGGGACTTTCGCTATGCAGAGCGCAACTGTTTTCACCCAGACCATGAACACATTGCTTTGTACACATCGGAATCTATCAACTTCGAGCTCTCCATTGCTGTATTGCTGCTGGCGTGCGCTTTCTTTTGCTTGCTCTGCTTTCACACAGGTCTGTGCTCCCGAGGGTATAGAAAAGGATGAAGTCCTGCCCGAGCTTAGTGAACAGACGAAGCAGTATACAAGTATGTACAATTGTGTTCAAGTATGTTGTCGTGTGCAGATGAGAAGACTCATGTGCGCGATGTTTGACCTGTTGGCTACGACACTGCAAGCTGGCAGGTTCGATAGCGCCTGCCGCATCACCACTGGCATGTCATCAACAGACATCACTACAACCAACTATCGCTCCCATTCTAAAACTCGCTGCGCATGAACTGCAGCGGATCGGGGCAGAGGCAGCGTTTTGCTGGGCCGAGGCTGTACATCTCAGCCTCGACCCAGCCATCCTCTGCCTCGGCCACGATCCGCTTCAGCTCCTGCGCGCAACTGAAACGAATACTGAAACACACACAGCATTGAACGATAGATCAGCTTCACTTGCACAGCCCCGCATCATTCTGGAGTAGCGGTGCAGGCGCCTGCGCCTCAGCCCGCCTATAATTGGCCCATAACTACGAGCCAATGGCTCATAGATGGCTCCTAAAGCGCTGTTAAGCACGCTCTTAATGGTCTACCCGCCTCTATGGGGAGCGTGAATTGGCTCTTAATTGGCGCGTAATGCCGCGCTTAACACTCGCGCATCGCGAACAGCGAATGTCACAACATGATGAGCGGATTCCAGCTCAGACCTGATGCGCCATTTTAAGAGCGGCGTTAAGAGCGTGGCGCCCATCAGTAAGAGCCAATTAAGAGCAACCTCTTGTACAGACGTATCGCAGGGCAACGTTACAAGCAGATCACCCCGTTCCGGGTCGCGCTGCGAGCGGGGGGGCAGCGGCCGGGCGCAAGCCGCGGCCGAGCGGCCCCGGCGACCCTCGGGTAGGCGCTGCGGC
>JALKAD010000583.1:0-10619 GCA_024500015.1 Ulva compressa | reverse complement strand
GGTAGGTACGGTGCATCGTGATCCATGGACATGTGATTCTCGTTGACCATTACGTGCCAAGGACTGACAGTCACCATTCATGCAGGTGCGTAACCCAGATGACCCCAAGGCACTTGCACGCACATGCGAAGACTGGGCAATGCGTGGGGTCTATGCGGTTCCAGCTAAGTATGGGAAGAGCACCCGGAGGGGTACAGTGAAGCGCAAGCCACGCACTAAGGTGGCAAAGGCAGCATCCCATGTTAACTCCTCGGCTGCTGAAGATGTTGCAGAGTCGCCGGCGAAAGCAGCCGACCCGCCAGGGCCTGAGGAGGACGGGGAGCAGGCACGTCATTAACTCAACTGCGCACATGCTGACATTGCCATGCAACCCCAACTATCGGCCCTGATCCCACTCAGGTCATTGTGTAGACTGAAAGCCGACCTGCAACTAAAGCCAACTGCCCAGGCAATAACTTGTTGCAATGTGTAGAGAGGTGCCGCGCGCCGGAGGCTGGATGTTGACAAGAGTGAGCCCAAGCCCAAGAGGCAGTCAGGCGCCACGAGTTCGCCTGTACCAAGCTCTACTGTCCAGGCTCCTGAGATGCCTGGATCATCAGGGCAAGGAGCTTCTTTGACCACCGATTCCCACCGTCCCGCTCAGGTAGGACCCGACTGACCACCTTCGGATGGTGTTCTCACTGCTGTTCAAACCAGGCAGCGTGTCGGATGATTGTCAGGCGTGTCGGCACAACCAGCACAATATCCCCCACAGTGTCCTTGCTGACGGAGTCAAGTTTGCTGCAGCGCAGTGTCGAGCTTGGAGAGGACCTTCGTGATCGGGTGAGCATGCTGAAGAAACTGCTGGGGAGCCAAACTCGGACAACCGCCACTGAGCAGATGTGGGACATGCTGGCAAATGCTGAGGTAAGATCCACCTCGCTACCTACATTTACTGCGCAGGATTACAGAGTTGAGCGTTCATGGTATATGAATCCATGGCATATGTTGTATCACTTGTGATCCCAGCCACGACAAGCCAGTTCCAGCCACCTCAGTCACAGCACCTTGCAGGCAGACCTGGCTGCACTGCAGAAGCAGACCGACGCAGCGCTGGAGGATGCCATGCCTTAGATCCAACGGGTTCTGCATGGCCGGCGGCCATGGTAGCAGCAAGATGACTGAGCAGCCAGGAGGAAGTGAGGTCTGCATAGAGGCGCATGCCCGGATGTAGGGAGATGAGATGTAGTGATCTGGTGTGTCAGAGCGATGCACTGTAGCCTGGGCGGCGTGCAGAGTGCGCCGTAACTGTGCTTTTGTGATTGGAGGAGGACGTCCTGGGTGATCGGAGGAGGACGTCCTGGGTGATCAGAGGAGGACGTCCTCGGAGACGCGGGCGTGGTAGTCCAGTCCGAGGAGTACGCCCTCCAGAGACGTCACCCGGACGTCATCCAGGCGGCACGCAGACATCCCGATCCCGACGAGGACGTCATCATGGCACTTAGATTACCCAGATTTTATACCCAGGACACCATAATGACGCTTGCGGCCCGCCATAGTGGCGTCATCATGTAACATGTGACCTCCTCAGTGACGTCATTCCGACGACCTCTGCCTGTCATCCGAGCATCCTCCAGCCGTCCTCGCTACCTTGGCGGGTCCTCCGCGCGTCCGCCTTGCATCATCCACGTGTCCTCTTCCTGTCCTGATGCCGTCCTCGTTGAACTGAGCGCATCATGCCAATGTCCCGATTACGTCCCCCCGCCGTCATCCGACCGTCACCTTCGTGTCATCGACGCGTCCTTCGAGGACGTACTCCTCGGACTGGCAGCATCACCTTAGTGCGATGGTCGAATGGGCCCAATCGACTGCGGCACCCCGGACGCCACAATGGTCGATTGTGCCCACTCGACCTGCCACGGGTCACAGGACACTATGCGCACTTGAGCACAGTGAAGTCCGTGTGCACGCTCGTGAGCTCAACTCGTATATATGTGTTCCACTGGTGTTCACGTAACCCGTTCTATCTGATTCGCTTTTCTCGACAGTCTGACAGTCCGGGCTGCACCCGTGGCTGGTCGATTGGGCCCATTCGACTGCAGCACCCCGGACGCCACGATGGTCGATTGGGCCCAATCGACAAGCCATGGGCCACAACCCTCATGCCCCACAGTGGACTATACACGTTTAGTGTTTTAGGTTGGATCTTCTACATGTGTACATATTACTGTTTCATCGTGAGCGTGTTCCCACACAACTTCATACTAGACGCCCTAAGCAGTCCTCCCAGTCCTAGCCTGCGCCTCCCGGGCGGGTGCTGGAGGGGACATCTCCCATGGCGCGCATGGGAGGCCCACACGACGTCCTGCGATGTGTACGACCTAGATGACGTCATTTCAGTTTGAACCGCCGCCGACGTGACGTCACTCGCACCGTCACATGTGCGTCGCCTGCCCACTGCTCAGGTAGTTATCGGGTCGTCCCGGTGATGACCTCTATGAGTCAGCCAACTCGTGGTGACGGCATGAGGGCGTCCCGCTGCGCGAGGGCGGCAGCATACCGCCCTCTGGATTACACCAATGGGTCGTCGTGCCGTCCTCCGGGCGTCCATCTGCAAATCAGGGCAGAGGACGTCCCGAAAGTGCTGGCAGCATTCTCATAGTGGGAGAGGCATGCATAGGCACCAACCTCTTAGCCGATGAGGCCAGAGCTGGCATCCACAGGTGCTCGTATCGCAGCACGGAGAGCCTGGCCACCTCTTCATCATACAGAATGTCTCCGATTTCATCCACGTGGCGCAGGAACTGGTACTCGTTGCATACATCCGCTGAAAGCCTATCTTGAAGCGAGCGTAGCGCAGTGCCGTTCATACCAGTATTGAGCGTTTCAACTGGCATGGTCAGTCTTTATATATCCTGCTACTGATAGTGTGTTACACAGTGATAGATCTAGGACCCAGCAGCGCCGAGGCAACAGACCAGGCAACACGCAAACAGACAGACAGGCCACTGCACGCACCAAGGCTACTCTCCGCACGAGCAAATTCCAGAACGAATTCGTTCGAGCTTGCGCCGGCATGTAGGTGTGACGCATGCGTGCTGTATCTGTTCCTCGCAGAAAAATATAGTTCAGGGTCATCAGATCGTCGAACTTGACCCGGTCTGGGCATGTCGATGGTTATGCGTGGTATCACTCTTGCTCTTGACGTGTACATCGAATTTCGCCAAGCACACAAGTTACTTACGCGCATACGAAATGTGAGACAAATAATTCAGTTTGAAGCTTTACCAGATGGCAAACCGAAATGGCCATTTCGCCGGCAAACACATCTATCGATCTAAGTAGCGTGCGGCACAGAAGGTGCCATGGCCACATATGCATGCCACGGGCGGGTGACAATTCAATCGATTGAGTTGATCCACTCGTACGATCCACTCGTACGTGGGCATAGCTACAGGCTGCAAAGTTAAGGTGCTGACAATAACGCAACCAAGTCGCTAGGTGTACTAACATACATGCAATTGCAATGGGAAAAAGGCCCCAGTGTCAGCATACGGGACCCTGGATCGATATCAGAGCAAACCACTAGAGGAGGTGCACAGACTTCGTATCATTGCAGCGGAAATTGGGAAGGCACCGCGAAACTGCGCTACATCACGCTGTAATCGCAACATGCAATTTACGGTACAGCGCAACTGCCGTTCGGAATCGATCGTAGACACTATTAGAGTTTCGCAATTCCAATAACAACACTGAAGAATAACAATATTTTACACAGCCATGATGGCGCAGGCTACGCAGCCTGACTGTCTTGACGCAATGCATAATTGCACGCATCTCAACATGCACTATCCCAGCATTAGACAAAGGAATGCAGCTCTACCGTATCTGGTATTTCGCATCTGTAGTTTTGCACTCTTGAGCGTCAACTTTACATTTGGTCTTGACTGGCACAAGAGGTTCATACACAGATTCCCAGATCGCGCTCCGGAAGGGCATGATACAAGCTGCACGGCACTCGGCAGCAGCTAACAGCACAGCCCTGAACACAAATACGACCATCAATACGATGCGATGCCGTTAATTCAGCGCTGCATGCATGCAATGATTGTGTCGCGTGCCAACCTCGAATGCCAGCTGGCCGGCTGCACCGGCCACGGGGGGCGTTGAACCAAAGCACCGTCATTGCGGGTGCACAGGAGCGCCACGCCAGGCCCGCACGTGCTCCAGCTGATCGAATCGATCCACAGCTGCTCAGAGCGACTGAGTTGACACGAATGCTTCAAAGGCAACGAAGCCATCGCCAACAGGAATTGGCATGCTGATGTCCCGACAGATTTCAATGGCGACCGTCATGTTGGTCGCTTGGACCCGCTCTCTGTCGAGGAAGGACCAATTCCGTGCCCGTGGCGTAGAGTCGAACCGTTCGGGTGCGAAAGTGAAACCCGGGCGTGCAAAAGTGATCATACAAAAGAAACATAGGCAAAGTCAAAGGTGGGACATCCCCATCGTATGAATCAAGCTGAAGGCGTGTACCTGGTTGGACAGAGAACATGGCAGTGCCAGATGAATGCGATGTCCAGAGGTGGCACAGGCAGATCTTGCTGCGTCTGCACTGCGGCTTGGACGGCGGGGACCCAAAGGTTTTCGTATCGTAGTGCAGCGAGACAGAGAACGCCTTCATCGTATAATGTGTCTCCCGCGTCATCAATCTGACGCAGTATTGCATACTCCTGGCGCACCGCCTCCAGAAGGCGCTGTTTGAGACCGGAGCGGTTAACGAGCTCCTTGAATGACATTGGATGTGTGCGCCACGCTGAAATCAGAGAATTTTGGTCTTCAGGTTGGCTGAGATTCTTGAATTGCGGGCCGAATGCAGACGCGACGTCGCAACCGGCGCCCCAAGTGCTTACTCAAGCTCCACAGTTGTGCACAATTGCTTAAGCCGAAGTCCATATACCGGTGCACAGGAGATCTAGTTCTTCAGTCGTCCAAAATATCGCTGTGACAAATTGCGGGTGATCGTGTTGAGAATGAGCTTATAAACGCTGCCGGGATGCCCCACGCACTGGTGACGGGTATGAACATTACTAGTACCTTTGGCAGAGATCGACCTCTCACCTGGAGCTGGCCAGCAGCACCCGCTGTGGCACGCGTGCTTCAGGCAGCTTGACCACAGCTGCTCGAGCTACGCTGTGGACATAATTGCTGACTTCCTGGGAAAACTTGTTCGTATGCTCCGGCTGCATGGCCGTGCATGCACTTGCTGTGAGGGCTCCTGTATCCTCCCAACAGCCTGCAAACAACAGATAACGACATCCCACCCAATCTGGGTGTTACAGTTGTGCCTTGTGAACTGTGCACTTTCCCCGCCCGTCTTCCTGCACCCCCGGGGCCTTGCTCGAGCAAGGCCTCGTCGTTGAACGGTTTTACACAGCAAACAGGCAGACAGTCAAAGGGCACACTCACAGTGGGCACCCTCACAGTGAGCCGCCCGGCAGGCAAAGCTTCGGGCATGCAATGCCGATGCTAGGCGTGCATGCAGCCAATCTGAGTCTCATCAAAGGCCAGATGCGTATCTATTACACAAGATCGCACTGGTTCAAAATTCCGGGCACGTCATCAAAGCAGCAAAATCCGTAAGAAGCAATCACCAGAGGCATGCCAGCTGCAAACTGACAGTGGCCACAGAGCTGCACGAGGCCTAGCAACGACGAGCGTGATGCAGTTCAAAAGCGCCTTTGCTGCACTACCTGTGTATTATGCACTGCTGCAGCCAGACGCAGATACCAGCCTGTGACCGCCAGGTCCATTTGTGCTATCACATCAACACGATGTACAACGCGTTCTGATCAATTGCCCCTTACATGCGACCCCAACCGAGCCGTGTCTGTAGCCGCACTGTCATGATCTTACAAAGACCTTGAACCAGAGTGGTTCCAAGGGAATGCCTAAGGCATGTATATGGGCCTAAGGCCAGGTATAATTGGTCCTATAATGGGGATAAACTAGGGATGCTGAAGCCACAGGGAGAGCGATCGCAATGCTAGTCATTGGTGTCAAGATGCCTGTGTTATTCGGTGGCAGGGTGTGAAGGGCTTACGCCCCAGCACGAAGGCTACACGGGCAGCGAAGACAAGGGAATGGCATAATGAACACAAAAGAATGAGGTGAACAGAACAGTATGGGCTGTGAGAATATATGGCGCCCCGGTCAGAGCACAAGCGCAAGCGCATGTACATCAACACTGACCCCAGCAAGCGCACGGTATAAATACCGCTGGTGATGCGCCCAGGACCTCCCTGTTCAGCTGGCCTCGCCGAGGTATCGAACACACGAGCTGCCACATCCCGGCAGGTCGAGTGATCTCTTATGGTTTTGAGGCGAGCATGAACACTTATCTTAGGCTCGCGGTGACGTGTGGAAATGCACATTTCAGGGCTTTATCTGCGGCCTCGCTTATCAGCACCAACGGCTGAGGAGGACGTGCCCGCAGGGGGAAGCAAGCCCGCTCATACTTTCAAGCTTGTGGCATTCATGTCCAGCTATGACATGCATGGTTCGACTGGAACATACTTGGTGCTGTGCAGCCAAAGTCACCTACGAGTGAACAGGAGACCTGAGCATGCAATCACTACACGCTTGGAGGTCAGATAAACACTGAGGCAAAGCAATCACTGATGCTATGACGCCATAATGCAGCTACATGGAACGTATGAACACAGTGCACTTAGCAGAGCTTACCTATAGCTGTGCACACAGAGGTGTGACCACAGGTGCTCTGAACAATCACAGGACACATGCATGCATGCCAACGGAGTGCACTGCACAATAGTGTCTGAAGTGCATGTCAGGCTCGCGCCAGTGTGGGACGGTGTCGCACAACATCATGATCTTACAAAGACCTTGAACCAGAGTGGTTCCAAGGGAATGCCTAAGGCAGGTGTATGAGCCTAGGGCATGTATATGGGCCTAAGGCCAGGTATAAATGGTCCTAAAATGGGGATAAACTAGGGATGCTGTAGCCACAGGGAGAGCGATCGCAATGCTAGTCATTGGTCCGCTGATAATTCACTTCTCTTGAATGAATCTTGTACTTGAACTTGTCTCGCCATGGACCTCAATGGTAATGGGTCTGGCGCACCTCGGACCTCAATGGTAATGGGCCGGGTGCCTTGAGTCTTGTCTTGAATATCTCACTTGCACGAGGTACTCGATGGACCTGTGCTTCTCTGTTTTCTGTATTTCTTCGCTCACGCTCCCTTCACACTTCCTCACCAACGACGTCTTCGCTCGGTCTGTCCTCAGACTGTCTCTCAAAAACCTCAACTACATCTCTAGCAAACACCAGGACTACTGTCGCACTTGAACTGAATGGATGATCAATTGATAACTGCTAAACAGATTGTTTTGTTGCCCAACAAACCCGGTCAACAGCAGTGCGCAGCCTGCCTAAGTGCGGCTGAGTGCGGAGTAGAGCGGGTCAGCGAATGACGGCGCTGAGCAGATCCGGCGAACACCACAGGGTGCTACATGCATGCATGTCATGCACGCAGCATGCATGCGGCCTGTGTGGTGCACTGTGACCATGTGTGGCTGCTGCGGGCAACCAGCACGGCTCAGTTACACATGTAAGCCATGACATCTGTCATGATCTTACAAAGACGCCGAAGGGGGTGGCATGGCACTAGCTTGCATGCTGTGCAGCCATGTGATCAGGTGGTGGCCTCATTGGTGAACCCACGGCGCGCAGAAGCTTTTCTAACGCGTCCGTGACGGTCGTGCATCTGGCCACTCGTTCGACATGCGCTGTAAAGTGGCGCACGTCCTGGTCTGGCACGTTGAGGGTGGTGCGCAGAGCCACTTGGCTTCCTGAGATGCTTTCGACCACGAAGGGTCCTGTCACCGTATTCTTCTTACTTAGCCCGCGTTCAAGGACGTAAGCAAGGTCTCCAGCTTGTAGTTTCCTCCCCCTCCTAGGCTTGCGAGAGGCCAGGAGGCGGGCTTGCCTGTCGGCATTGCGCTGTTGCGCTTTCAAAATGTTATCGTATACTCTGGACGCCATCGCTTGGGCGGCGTCGTCACGACGCTGCACATACGCGTCCACCGGCTGTGGCGGCAGCGAAACCGAGGCAACATGGGGCCGTGCAGCTCGCGGGCCCACTGGGGCCGGCAGCTGCAGCCGATGCGCATATGTGAGGTCGTTTGGCGAGTAGCCAGTCGAGGCGTGGCGCCGTTGCATGTACTCCATGCGTGTCTGAGGCAGCAAGGCTGCCCAGTCATGCACAGCACCGGCAACTTTGGCTGCCAGCATCGTCTTCATCGTGCGCACGAGACGCTCCACAGCACCATTGGATTGAGGGTGGTATGCAGAGGTGTGCACATGGTCGAACGCCGAAGCGCTCCAGCTGATGGCGGAACACGCCGGAAAATTCTGTGCCGTTGTCAGTGGTCACCCACTCGGGAACACCGAAGCGCATGAACCATGAATCATGCACGGCACGCGCCACCGTGTCTGCGCTTTTGTCCGGCAGATATGTGAATTCTGCCGCCTTGGTAAAATAATCAACCATCAGGCATACATACGCCTTCCCTGTCTGCGCTGTGGACAGGGTGGCTTTGGTGCGACCAGCGCGTCCAGCGACCTGGGTCGGCTTGACCTGGCGCAATGGGAACGGCCCAGCCAAGTCGATGTGAACATGGCGGAAGGGACCGCTCATACGCGGGGTCTGCACATCCGCGACTTGTTGCAGCTCGAGCCGCTTGACCTGGCATGCATGGCACTGCTCCACGTGGGCCGCAACATCGAGCTTGATGCCAGGCCAGTGGTAGTGCTGATGCAGGACTGCTAGCGTCTGGCTGACGCCAGCGTGGCCCATGCGGTCATGGTACGCTCCGATCAGGCCCCATCTGTAGGCCACAGGGGGCACTGCTAGCCACAGGCGGTCACCCGTGCGGAGCTGAGCATGCACTGATAACCAGTCTGGTAGCGTAGGGTGCAGCCGCAAATCTGCTGCTTTCTTTCGAATCTTGCGCTTTAGCGCTTTGGGCATGTCTGGGTGGAACACCTCTTCAGCGCTGGCCCGGGCTTGCGCTGATGCGTCCCTGACGTTGAAGTCCTCTGGGGCAGCCAGGCCCTCATGGTACGTCACGATTTCGCGCTCCTGGCGCTGCAAGTATGCGCGCAACAGGGCGGCGTGCTCGTGGAAGTAGGGATCGCCTCTGCGAGCAAACAGTATCGGGTCATCTCTGCGGAATTCATCTACGTTGGCGTAGGCTTCGTCGCAGAGGTGGCAATGCCAAGCGCCGTCCGGCACTACTGAGCGTGGCGGGTGAAGGCATTGGAGGTGGAACGGCCGATTGCATGTGTCGCACAACAGCATGTGAGCGTAGCCTTCAGCTGCGCCACAAACGGTGCAAGGCTGTTTGTTGATGGCCTGAGTGTCACCAGAATACCAGAGCTCTTGTAGTGAGCCCATGCACCACGACTGGGGGTCCAGCGTGTCATATCCGGCTTCTTCAATGTCCAGCATGCGACCCTCGGTCGCGAAGGCCAGGTGCCCAGCCACTGCTGTGACACTGCCGGCTTCCATGTGGGGGAAGTGCCGGGAAAGGTGGTCAGCCACCACATTCTGAGGGCCAGGCAGGTACTCAACTTCGTAGTCAAATTCCTGGAGGCGCATTGACCAGCGCTCGAGCTTTGAATTCTCAAACCGAGCTGTGGAGAGCCATTTCAGGGCTGCATGGTCCGTGCGGACTTTGAACTTGCAGCCATGCAAGTACTGCCTGAATTTTCTGGTAGCCCAGACCAGAGCTAGACACTCTCCTTCAGTGGGAGCATAATGGCTTTCAGCTTGGGTGAGACCTCGGCTGGAATAAGCTATCACAAACTCCTTCTCTGTAGAATCTGGGTCGTCTGCATCTGCAGGCTGCATTTGACTGAGGACTGCGCCTACAGCCAGCTTGGACCAATCTGTGGTCAGAATGAACGGCTTCTCTGGATCTGGCATGCGCAGGCAAGCTGGCGACACCAAGTCTGCCTTGAGCTGCTCAAACGCGCGTTGGCAATCGTCAGACCAGACGAACTGCACGTTCTTCTTCAGCAGCGCTCTCAGGGGCGCTGATTTGGCTGCATAGCCTTGTATGTGATCATGGAAGTATCCGGTCGCTCCCAGGAAGCTGCGGATGTCCGCAACGTTGCGGGGCACGGGTAGCTTGTTCACGGCTGCGACCTTGTCAGGATCCGGCATGATGCCGTTCTCGCTGACGATCGAACCGAGTACTCTGCACTCCGCTGCAGCCCAAACGCATTTCGCGTACTTGACTTTCAGGCCGGACTGTTTCAGCCTCGCGAACACTTGTTCGAGGATGCGTAGGTGCTCCTGCCACGTCCGAGAGAAGATCGTGATGTCGTCAATGTAGACTGTCACGGTGACGCCCTTGATGCCTCTGAGCACGTGGCTCATAAGTCTCTGAAATGCTGCTGGCGAATTTGTGAGCCCCATGGGAGCTTTCGTCCAGACATACACTTCACCATCCGGGCCAGTGAAAGCAGTCTTGTGCTGGTCTTCTTCCACTATTGGGAGAGCCCAGAAGCCCCATGTGAGATCCAGGGCTGTGAAATACTTACAGCCCTTCAT
>JALKAD010000582.1:0-10670 GCA_024500015.1 Ulva compressa | reverse complement strand
CTGTGCAGCACTGCAAATGGCCATGTGCATCAAGCTGCTAACCATCATCCCTCATTACGCTGCTACGGACTGCCAGAGGTGAATGCAATTTGCGGATTCTAGTGTTCTCGTGTACAGGCAGTGCTTGCAACAGATAGTGCTCAACGTAAAGCAACAGGCAGCGCCGCTGGGGCCTCGCTGGTCGTTGCCCGTCGCATGACCGGCAACTATGCTTACCTGAGATTAGTGTACAGGTCTACCAAGGTTTGTGGAACGACACTGCAGTCGCCATCAAGGTCATTGAATACAAAGATGGCTCCAGAGACGCAGTCAACCCCATCCTCGAGGCTTCCCTAACCAAGTGCGCCCTTCTTACTTCCTCCGCCATTATAGCCACCTTCCATTACATTCGTGCCAAGCGTTGCTTGCAAAGTAGCTCCAGCAACGTCTTCTGCTTGCACAGCCCGCTCGGGCTGCACCCATGCCCCCTGTAGACGCTCATCCAAACTCACCGCAGTCATCTGATATTGTGGTGCCCCTTTGGAGGCGGGGTCAACGCTCACTCCTGCATGCCCTGACACTGCATGGCCTGCTATCAGATACGTTGCCCGCTTCACATTTCATACTGTTGTGTCTGCCAGCTGGCTGCGCCCCCAATGCTCGCCAGCCTGACCCTGGGCCTCGGCTACCGTCTACACACTGGCACCGGCCCCAGCAACGCCCAAATGGCACCCGCGTATCCAGACTGTGGATAACTGTGGACTCCCCAGGCGCTGCAGGGATCCGGCGTTGATGTCCATATGACACACTCGCTGACCGCCGGCGCTCTGTGGAGCATACTTCTCTAACGTTGCTCAACTGACTGGCCGCCGGCGCACCGTGCAGGGAGCTGACGCACCCCAATGTCGTCATCACGTACGATTTTGGCTGGATTGGCCACGAGGTCAACCCGCTGCTGTCCGTGCGGCCTGAGAACGCGGCCATGGTCATCCTCATGGAGTACTGCAACCTCAAGTCCCTCTCCACCAACATCCGCTACACCAACCGCTTCGGCCACCTCACCGGCCCGCTCAAGTGGTCGGCCATCGCGCACGCCCTCATGGACGTGCTGCGCGGCCTCAAGTACCTCCACGAGGTCAACATCGTGCATGGCGACATCAAGGGCGCCAACGTCATGCTCAAGAGCGTGCACAAGAGCGTCAGCCCTGTCAAGTTCACCGCCAAGCTCGCGGACCTCGGGCTGGCGCAGCTGCGCGGCAACGCGGTGCGCTCCCCAAGCTGTTACCCCCACTTGTGTAACCCCTCACTTGAGCAACCCCCTACTTGAGCAACCCCCTACTTGAGCAACCCCCTACTTGAGCAACCCCCTACTTGAGCAATCCCCTACTTGAGCAACCCGGGATGTGTGTCTGCTCTCACTGGGGACCAGCTCGAGCTGGCATGCCGGCGCAGAGGTTGTTTTCCCCGTCTTCTTGCGCAGGCATATGAAGTATGCTTGTCTTTTGAATCACTGTGAACAACTCGTTCACACATGCCTGCGCAGAATTGATCACAGTGATACAACAGACAACGATATTGCAACCTGCATGTAACCCAGGTCATGCGCCACCGGCTGTGGCAGTCATCACTGTGGGACTGGCGGGTACTTTGGACGTTGGGACCGTTTCCCGCTCTCTGCAGACGGCCGCTTGGCTGGTACAGCTGATGCCAAGCGGGTGGCTGATTGTATGTTGCACTGACATCGATCACAGGATCACAGGCGCAGGGGATGCAAGGCACTGAGGGAAGCAAGCACTCGGTCACAGCTCATCACACCACGTCATTACCACTTGTGTGCATCATCACCACATATGTGCATGTGTGCATCATCACCACAGTGTGTGTGCATTACAGTGTGTGTGCATTACAGGGTGTTGCTATGTGTTAGTCATGCCAGTAGCACATGGACGCCACTACCTCACCACTACCTCACAACTCGCCACTACCTCACAACTCGCCACTACCTCACAACTCGCCACTACCTCACAACTCGCCACTACCTCACAACTCGCCACTACCTCACAACTCCGCGGACTCTGACCGCCACAGCTGTCTTCCCAGACACACCATGCTTTGCCGGACTCTGACCGCCACAGCTGTCTTCCCAGACACACCATGCTTTGCAAGCCCATCCTGAACAACAGCGCGCTGCCCTTACACAATCCCCACACTCAGCTCTCTTCTCACATTGGTGATGTACTGCGCCCGATCCTGCGTACCACACTCGACAGCAAATCAGCCAGTTCCTGTTTGTGTGTGTGTGTATACATTATCACCATACATAACCACGGCTCACGGGTGCGCAGTTCGTGCCAGGTGATCGCCTGGCCGGCTCACACCTGCTGGGTAGCATGTGAGTCTAGAATCTAGTTGTACATTCGCGTGGCACACTGGCTCGGTGCCCCTCGATGTAAGTGTACATCATCACCATAGTTTGTGGGTGTGTGCAACCTCACCACAGAGTGTGTGTGGTTACAGAGTGTTGTGCGCTAGTCATGCCAGTGGCACATCCGACGCACTACCTCACAGCTCAGCAACCGGGCGGATTCTGCCCACCACGGCTGCCTTTCCAGACACACCAGTCATGATCTGCAGAGAGTGTGTGTGTGTGTGCAGATCATGGAGGGCGCGGTGGGGTCGCTGTCACACGCGGCTCCCGAGCTGCTGGACTCCCGCGGAAACACCACACAGTCCGACATCTACGCCTTTGGCGTCCTGATGTTCGAGGTCATCTCCGGCAAGGATCCCTTCAAGGACTGGGCCGTGCACGACCTCATCCAGGCCAAGACGACGACCCCCACGGTCGAGCTGCTGCCGATGGAGCCGGGCGACGATCCCATCCACGCCGCCTTCGTCAAGGTGTGCACCTGTGGCCGCTGTCGCACGCATTCCTCATGTGCAAACATGTGCACATACGATGCTGCTGTGCGAGACCTGGCTGTGGTGCATGCAAGGGCGCCTGTGTTGACATACTGCTGCCGCCGTGCCGGTAATATGAGACTGCTGCCTCCAGTTGAGCTGCTGGCAGCGCCAAGACAGTCGATTTTGACTGCCTGAGCATGCACGTGATGTGCTGACCCGCCCCCAGTCCCGTATGGCATGCGGGCCCGGTGGGTCTTTGTGCACTTGTGCAACCGTGCACATCCTGACAAACGCACCGCTTGTGGTGCAGGTCTTCCAGCAGTGCGTGCAGAGCAACCCTGGCGACCGCCCCGCCAGCACCGACCTCTTCAACAGCCTCCGCAACATCGCCAACTCCGCCAACCTCTTCTCGCGCGACAGCACCGCCCATTACAAGCAGATCAAGGTCGACAACATCGGCTCCCCGATCAAGGGCCCTCCCCGCGCGGACCTCATGTTTGGCGCCAAGCGCACCAGCAGCCAGAGCAGCCGCTGGTCCCGCTCCCCCTCCTCCGCCGACGCGATGGCCTTCGGCGGCGCCGGCTACGGCGGCGGCTCTGGCATGGCCATTTTCCCCCCGGAGCCGTACAGCGGCGGCTTCCAGCGGCGGCCGGGCAGCCTCGCGAGCGGCGGCGGCCACCCCGCGCGGCCGCCGCGCTCCCCCCGCTCCCACAACGCCCTCCACAACCTCAACTCTGTCGGCAGCACCGGCCGCGTCCCATCGTCGGTGGACTCAATCGCCCGCGGCGAGAGCCAGAACCTCTACGGCGACTTTGCTCGCTCCCCGACAGGCGACCCCGGCCGGTCACAGGGGCCGTTCCATGCGCGCGGCGGCGCTGCCACATACTACAATGGCGCCGTCAGCCCGACCTTTTCCGACCGGTCCCCTCTCATGTCGGACCACCGTCCGCGCACCTACCCCGGCTCCAACACGATGGCCGCGATGACGGACCCGCGGCTGCAGTACACATCGGGCCCGTTCTCCGACCAGTCCGCGGCGGACTGGCCGGGTGTGGCTTCAGGGCACCCCCGCTACGTCACGTCGGCTGACTCGGTGCACGCGCATCAGCAGTACACCACCCACCAGCTCGCGCAGCAGCAGCAGTTCATGCTGCACGGCGTGCGCACGATGCCCCCGCAGCAGTTCTACGGCCGCATCACCCCAGCGACGTCGGCCGGCAGCATTGCCGCGTCGGGGCCCGCCAGCGGCGGCAGCCACCTCGCATTTGCCGCTGACGGCCGCCCGGTGTCCGCCGGCAGTGCGCACATGCTGGTCGACCACCGCACGCACAGCATGCACAGCGCGATGCACCGCCTCGGCCCCCGCGGGCTATCGTGGGCGGGAGACGCGCAGTCGCAGTCAGGCGACGCGATGTCGCCCAGCGCGCACGGCGGTGCGCGGTCCCCGAGCGCGCATTCGCCGCAGGCCCGCGCTGTTGGAATTCCGGTGAATGGCGCAACTGCGCCGCCGGTGCGCCCCGGCATCCCGTACAGCTCGGTGTTCAGCAACCCGACGGCGCAGCTGAACGACGGCGACGAGACGGTGCCGGAGGAGGGTGACACGACGAGCGAGGAGTCGCGCACAGAGGAGGAGGGGCGGGGCGGCGCGGGACCCCGGCGCGTGGGCACCCGGGCGTCAGACCAGGAGCCTGGGCAGAAGCTGCTGGACGCGGACAGCGGCGAGAGCCTGCCGGAGCGGCGGCAGCAGCAGAGCGGCAGCGTGGACTCGTTCAATCTTGACCTCGGCAACAGCAGCAACCTGCAGCGGCTGCTGCAGAAGCAGCACGGCGGGAGCAAGGGCGGCGAGGGGCCACCGGCGGCCGGGGGTGGCGCGTCTGAGGGGAGCCAGTTTGCAGTGGAGGGGGCGCGGCGCGTGGCGGGCACAACGATTCCGGAGGCGAGCGCGATGGACGGGCCGATTGTGGATGCCTGCGCCTGCGGCACCGCAGCCGCGGGGCGGGCAACCGCGGCCCGGCGCCGTGCCGGCCGGAGCCGCAGCGGCTTCCGGAGCAGCAGCGGCACCGGAGGCGCGTCTGGCGGGTTTGCCCGGCCCGACGCTGGGGACTCGGCGCTGGGTGCTCCGAGCGGGGACGACCCTCTGAGTGCGATCCATTCGACCAACACAGTCACGCTCAACCTCTGGGGCCACAACAGCTTCCAGCACAGCCTCATGCATGACAGCCGCGACGCCGCAGACGCGAGTTTCGCGACCGACGCGGAGGGCGCGTACCCGGCGCAGAGCATCATGGAGAGCATGCGCCGCATGGCGTCGCTCGCCGGCGGCAACAGCTCCGTCATGCAGCGCGCCATCGGCGGCGGCTCCAACATGTCCTCCGACCGCCTGGAGCGGAGCGACACCACTGACGCGGCCGGCACGGCTGGCCGCCCCGCCGGCGGACCACAGCCCCGCCGCCCCCGCCACTCCATCTCCGCCGCTGACCGCTCGATCGACTCGGCTGCCGAACGCTCCATCGACGCCCCTCCCCCCGACCCCCCCTCCACTGCGCCGCCGGCGACCCCAGCGACCCGCTCGCCCGCACCCCCTCCCTCCCCTCCGCCCGTGCGAACGACTCGCGCTCGCACAACGCGTCCTCCGTCTCCTTCACGAAGACCCATGACGCTGACCTCGCATCAACGGAGGCGCCCGGCTCGGCCTCCGCCGTGCCTCCGTCGCCGATCGCGGCGACGCAGACGTACCCCCGCACCCCCCAGACCAGCTCCTACACGCACTCCCTCTCGCTGACGCCGTCGTCGACATCCCGGCAGCCGCAGCACCCGCTCTCGCCGTCCTTCCTCACCTCCACCATGCCCTTCCTCGCACCACTGCTGCACGGCGCGTCGCAGCCATCGCCAGAGTCGCCGCGGCCCCTGCACCAGCAGCCGCCCCGGCCGCAGTCACCGCCGCCGAAGCTGCTGTTTGCGCCCGGCGGCCAGCACGCGCAGCAGCTCGCGCCGCTCAATGCGACGACACTGCGGACGATGAATGCGCGCAATGGCGCGCCGCATGCAGTAAACCGGCTGATCGCGCTGCCGTCCCGTGCTACGTCAGGGGCCGACGAGGAGAGCGCGATGCAGGGTGTCAGCGATTGGCTTATGGACCTGCAGCCAGGCACGCCCCCCTCCCCCCCTCCGTCGCCGCCGCCAGAGCCGGCCCGGGAAGGGGGCAGCCGCCGCGGCAGCCACCGGCGGTCAAAGTCGTTCAGCGGCAAGACACGGCACAGCGGCAGCGGCGAGACGAGGCAGGGTAGCCGCGGCCGCACCCGGGGGGGTGAGCGGGCCAAGTCACGGCAGCGGCCGGCGTCGTAGCAGCACGCTTCGGGCGGGGAGGTGACCAATAGCTCTGCCAGTCCAGGGCAGGGTTGACGTTGCTGCGCACTTGTGTGGTCCACGGCTTGTGCCGCGGCATATCAGTGCGTGATATTCTTTGTGGGTTTTGTGGGGTTCTGTGCACCAGGTATCGGCGCAGCACGGGTTCTGGGCGCGGTCGATTTGTTAATGTGCATTCTGGCAGCAGCCGCACATGCGTGAGTGCCGGAGGGCGCTGGCACGCATAGTGCGCACAGAGTGCCGGCGGGCCGGGCACATTGCTGCGGCAGCAGGCGCAGCCACGGGCGGCCCTGTGCCGGCGGCCTGCATTCTTTTGTTTTTCTGGCTGTGCGGCAATGAGCAAAGATGCTGTAGTGAGGCCGACTCAGAAGTCCTGAAATCGACGCTGGGTGGTGAAGAGGCTCATAGTGCAGAGTCTACACTTGGCGGCCGGATGTGCATGCCGGCGCGTGTGCGCGCCCGGTCGCGGCGTGGCCCCGCTCATCGCAGCTGTGGTAGTGTGCAGCAGTGGACCACGGCACCGGTAGCAGTGGTCCCGCGGTGAAACATGGGGCACCTCTGGGTTTTCGCACTCGGGTGCAGGGTGACTGGCCTGAGAGAAGGCCACGAACGCCCGTCACTGATATGTAGGGTCATAGGATACACCGGAGTGTCAGATTCGCCAGTGCAGCAGTGGCCGCAGGCTCCGCTCATGCGTACGTATGTGTCAACACGTCTATAGCGGGCACCCGTTCCCATGCCTGCCATGCGCAGCGCACTGCGTTCTGCTGGCGGTGCCGGAACGAGCGGTCCGTATGGGGGAAGGTTTGATCCCGCAGACACATCACCTATTCAAATACTGTGTGCTGACACGCCTTGTTCTTACCAGGCGAGCATATCTCGCATTCATGTTTGGTTGAATGTCTACATGGCCATTGTGCGATGGAGGCGCAGGTTACAAGTATGCAGACTGCATAGGAGCTTCCAGTAAATGGCGTTTGTGTGTGCAGCTCAGCTCCAGTGTCTGGTGGAGGCCACTCGTGACTAGACCCGCCCCGTTTTGCCGCACTGTGCACAAGTGTTCAAATGTGATCCGTGAGTCCTTTGCATGCCAACCAGGTGTGAATCCTATGAACCACGGAGCATAGATGCATACACGCATGCTGATAATTCCAGAACGAATGGACCAGACAAACCGGCCTGGCCAAATAGGTGGAATAATGGGGCTTCAAAAATTGATCATGCAGATTCACTTCTCAATAAGCTGTCGAACCATCAGATCAAAAGGCATATCGAAGACTCTCGTGTACGCATGGTGGCGTCTGGACCCAGGAATTTCATGAGCAGATGAGAGCATTCTCACCCCAAGAATAACTGTGTTTGTGTATGCAAATGCATGCGAACCCGCACAGCACGTCACAAATCTGTAACAATTGGACTCAGTTGCATAAGATTGACTCAATTAGCCCAAAGTTCCATCCTACACAGCCTGGTGAACTGCCGCATTCTCTGTGAACGAAGAATCATCATCGCTTCAACGGTACTACGCTAGACACCTGCCAGGTATATTCAATCTGGATTCCTGTCCAGTAGCATTTCACAGGTTGATTGCTACCTTCTCGAGTGGCCACGCGTATGGCCAGACTTACTGTGGGAGCCATGGCCTGCGCCTTGCGCTGCTTCATTCTGAGCAGCTTGCAAAAATGGAGGAAGCATCGAACCGGGCTCCCATGGCAGGAGTGTGTGCTTGCCCGTGTTGGGCGCTGGCTCACTAGAGTACATGACGGTGACCTGTTTGTTCCCGCTTTCACTGTAGTCGTACCAGCTATGCACCTTGCCTTCAAAGTGACTCCATACAGTCTTTGCAACCTGCAGGCTGTTTCGCGTCACACAGAGTCACTCTTGCAGCTGACAGACAAGCTGATTCGATCACGCATGTTGTATTGAGAGGAGGCAGCCTACCAGGAAGCATTCAGAGGTGAGATAGCATAACTCGAATCAGTTGCAATAAGTCAGCACACCTCGACAGCCTTGGGATACTGCTGTTGCCATTTGTTTGGCTTGTGGTCATATGTCGTAGAGACAGCTACTAGCTTGCCTTTATCTAGAAACTCGTCAACCTTCCGAATTTTGAAGTCAAGGTCATGTTGAGCAATGTTCCACCTGCAGAGATCGCTTGTTGCATGGCCAGACATTCTAAGGAGCGTGTGCATCAGCGAGCGCACCTCCGTGCACGTAACAGAAGCATTTCCACATCAGATCATATTGAAACATGCCAGTGACGTACCCCAAGCGCACGCCCTTCATTTTGGCAAGACGTTTGTCTTTTTCTGCTGCTTCTGCATGCTTACGTTTGTGCACCTCACGGTTGTCACGTTGCATCTGCTTGAAGTCAAGCAGCTTGCAGACTGGTTGTGAGTTCTGAACAGAGACCTGAACCAGGTTCAAATTTCGCCCATGCGCCATGTTGACTGCTTGGCCCAGGGGCATGACGGCCTTCATATCCTGGTCTACGACCATAACCTTGTCAGAGTCAATGGCCCAATCCACTAGGTTGGACAGGGATGGGATACTAGGAGCTTTCGGTTCGTCTCGCCTCCTCTGGCGCCTGATAGCGAAGGCCCTGACCTGCTCAAAGCTCCAGCACGGCGTGCATGCCTTTGCAGGCAGGCATGTCTTAGGCCAGGAAATGGTAACACTTCCCTGAGTGCTACCATGCCTGCTGCCACACGTATGAGCGTAATGATGCATAAACCTCTTCTCAATCGAAAGGCTGATCCGACGATCACCGACCAATTGTTGTGTCTCATGCCACAGGCACAAGGACTGCACCGAAAACCGACGCAGCGACCTATGCGCCATATCGGACAATCACCACAACTCTACAATCATAGTCTCCTACGCTACACTATGTTTCTAGTAAATTGTCTCCTGTTTTGAAAGCACAGCTGAAGAACATGAAGCAGTGTAATGATCGGGTGGACAGTGCTGCACACCCCGGGTATCTAGTAGCAGCTCAGAACGCTGGATTGAAACTTACAGCTCAAAGACACCCTGCAGTTGGGTCGAGCTTGCTTCAGGTGACAACTCGACCTGGAACACGTACGGATGCTTGCGCGGTGCCGAACGCCACATCCTCTGTGCCGTTCGCATGATCCTCCCAATAAAGAATTGATCCTGGCAGAAACTGGTATTAACACGCTGGACCAGCATCAACAGTTTAGGTTTCACGTTACGCATACAGATGCCCCAGTATAGTGATCTAAGCGAGAGCTGTGAATGAGGCGGCATCAAGCGTTGCAGCTGTATTCTGTAGACTCGCTCAGCCGTTCTCCAGGAACCCCGACCTAAGTCCAGTTGAGCAGAGGCTAAACATCAGTATGTTTTGGTCTGTATTTTTTTGGCCGCTCACGTCGAAAAGGGTGGTGGCGAGTTGAGCTGGTAATGCTAGTGAGACCATGGCGCCAAAGAAGAAAGACGCAAAGAAAGGCGACGCTCTGACGCCCGAGTGCGACATTCCGTACTGAAACACGTCCAACCATTTCTTGCCACGAGTCGTCGCCTCAAAGCACACTGTTTGGCCCAGGGAGAGGGCTGCCTTAGAACTCAGGCAGATTGAAAATGAGAAGTTTGACTTGAGTATCGAAGTGACGTTCGTAAAGGAGAAGCTTAAGCAATCGAAAGAAGAGAATGACGGGCTTGTGAAGGATGCTGACGAACTGAAGATCAGGCACGCGAAAGCTGTGCAGGACTACACCCAAATACTGCAGCACCGAGAGGGCCAGATCAAAGCTATCGAGGCAAGGTATGGCCTAGATAGTTCAATCAGCAACATGTGTCCTTGATGATCGAGCCAGCCGGTTGGGCAGCCTGGCTGACAGTGTTCAGAATCTCACAGAGCAATCCCCATAGCCATCGGACCAGCTATGGCAACTTCTCCAAACATAAAATTTGGCCGGGAATCATTAAGATCTTCTGGCGTCCTTGAGAACCACTGCTTCACCAGTCCACACATGCAGGCTCGGCTCACTGGTGGCGCAGAACGAGTCGCTGACTTCTGCCCTGCAACAAAGCGACTCTACAAACGCCAAGCAGAGTGAGACACTCAAGAGGTATGAAGCACGCCTGGCTGATGTTGAGAAACTGGTCAGTGATAAAGAGGCTCTGGAGGAACAGGTGTGTTGCCATCCACGCAGTAGCTGTGCCTTGTGCAAACGGGATCGTCCTATGCCAGTTGTGGACAGGCTCTTTCAACTCGGATTCATACAGCCGAGGAGTTTTAGCGAAGCTCCCGCAAGCTTGCTGGCATCCCGTGCACAGTGTAGTATGACCACTTCCACTGTGCCAAGCACGTATGGTGGATGTGTTTGATGCATTGCAATGAATCGTACCTGTGTGTTCTACCACCTTGTGGAGCATAACTCTGTAGCGTATTTCTACTACTG
>JALKAD010000581.1:0-10686 GCA_024500015.1 Ulva compressa | reverse complement strand
CAGTCTGCCACCAGGAAGTCACCTGTAGTCACTGCCCAGATGTGTCTACCCGTGTGCTGCCTGCACCAGTGACTCTGCTCTGTGTCGTTGTACTGCCCTGTGCCTCCCAGGGATGCCCGCCAGTACCGAGCTACAGATATTCCTCCGTGAGTGATCCTCGTTAGTCTTGAGTACCTCTGAGAACCCCCGTGTAACCTGTCGGAAGCTCAACAGTGTACCTCCGTGTCCCACAGCCTCTGTCCCTGTCACTTGATCCCCCGAGTCCCCGTCTGGAACCCAACAGACAGCTCATCTGGTATCGGTGATCTTGTTCCTCTAGTTTATGGCATTAGACCCAAGCGACTTGACCCGAAGACTCCAGGAGTACTTGGCGCAGCACCCGACCTCGCGCCTCCCGTCGAACCTTGGCTACACCAGAGAAGCAATCCTCCAGGTAATGACTGATCCAGCAGACGTGAATGCAACTCTAGCTGAGCTCAGTCAGAAACTCTTAGATCTGACTGCAGCCGTGTCTGTCATAGCGTCCGCTCAGGCGAGCGCACAGGCAGCTGCATCTGCGGCCCCTGTCGCAGGCGGTGGTACCTCGTCGACCACTGTCCAGCCACAAAGCAACTGGACACGCGACGTAGAGAAGTTCAATGGTGATGGCTATGACAAAGCCAAAGAGTTTGTGCGCAATGCAAAAGGCGTACGTGTCTATGTGCCTGCAAGTGTCGACTTCAGCACTGCAAGCAGTCACAATGTTGCACTCATGGTTAGTAACAAACTGACCGGCCCCGCGTCACTTTGGTACGAGCAGTACGCACTCACAAGTCCCGCCCATAGTTTTGATGCATTCATAGAAGCGTTCACGCAGCGTTTCATTAGTGGTCGCAAAGCCCAAGCGGCCATCCGCGAGGACTTTTTCGATGTGTCCAAATACACTGGCTCCCTCGAGGAGTCCTACAAGCGCATGACCGAACTGCTGTCCACCTTGGAAGATCCGCCCAAGGACATAGACCAAGTTTCAACCTTGCGTAAGATCATACGTGACCCGACCATCAAACTTGAGATCGATCGTGCACAAACCACGACCCTCGATGCGGCGTACGCTGCAGCCGTCAATGCTGCAACAGCTGTACGCAGTGCACGCGGCACTGATCGAGCTATTCGCCCCGCGCAACCCACGCGCCCACAGAATGCTCGTCCTCCATTCTCAGCACAATCAGGCCGTGGTAACTTCAGACCACAGCGGCCTCCGTACCCTTCACGCCCACAAGCGCAGTTCACACCGCGCCCACAATTCAACCAGATGCATGTGCCGCACACCGCGCACAGTGCACCTGCCCACATGATGGCTCCGCCCATGCAAGCGACCGTCATGTCCGCAGCTTCCAACGCATTCCCACAGCAGTCAACTGCTTATGCACCGCCGATTCCGGTCATGCCTGGCTCTTTCATGCCAACGCAGTACCAGGAAGAGGCACCTCGCATTGCACGTCTCGACGACGCTGAACGTCAGCGTTGTTATGAGCAAGGCCTGTGCTTCCGCTGTCGTCAGTCCGGACACAGAGCCAACCAGTGTCCCAATTATCCGCAGAATCCCGACCCCAACGGTCAGGGAAATTTTCGGAACAGCGGCGCACCGCGTCGCTAGGCAGTCCCATCGCTGCCGATGAACCTGCAGCTTCCGCGCCAGCACCGGTCGCACCACCTGTGTACAGTCTGTCATACGCAACTGTGCCAGATCCAAAGGTGCACAAATGCATCCTTGTCGATGTGATGATAGCGGGTGCACCGGCCCGAGCTCTGATCGATACAGGTGCAAACACCTCGTTCATGTCCGAAGACTTCACACAGTCTGTCGGCATCGCATGTGATGTCCGCAATGCTCAGTCAGCTTCACTAGCTGATGGGTCAGCCGTGGTCATCAAAGGCGCCACGCCGCGTCTCACGGTCAAAATCTCGTCTGTGCACTCCAAGCATCAGTTCCAAGTGCTCCCCGCGCTTGATGGCATGGACGTGGTCCTCGGCATGGACTACCTCGCTGCCAACAATGTCATTGTCGAGCCCCGAAAGCTCTCCGTGTCTATGCCCTCCCCGAAGGGATTAGTCACTGTGAAGGCTGCCCCGCAGCAGCCGATGTTCCCGAACATGTCATCAATGCATGTTGACGTCGTGTCTGGTGCCAAGCTGGCACGCATCATCCGTCATGATGCCAAGCATGACTCTGACTACTTCATCGGGTATGTCAAAGAGTCTGTCTCCCATGCATCCGAAGAAACATTCGAGGCTGAGCGCCCTGCCGCTTATGCCACATTCGAAACAGAGCTGCGCAAGCAGTATGCTGATGTCATTCGTGATGAAGTCCCACAAGGCTTGCCTCCAGTTCGCAAGCTGGATGATGGCCGTGTCCTCGAGCACAGCATCCCACTCAAGCCCGATGCACAGCCTGTGTCACAGCAGCCATACCGCATGTCCCCCGATGAACTGGAAGAGGTCAACAAAACCCTCACAAAGCTGACCAACCAGGGGTGGATACGTCCATCGTTGAGCCCCTGGGGATCGCCCGTCTTGTTTCAACGCAAGAAGAGTGGCAAACTGCGAATGTGCGTCGACTATCGCGCACTGAATCACAACACTGTGAAATTTGCATACCCCATGCCACGCATCGAGCAGCTGCTTGAGAGTCTCAGAGACTACAAAGTGGTGAGCAAGCTCGATCTGGCAGAAGGATTCCACCAGATCCGCATGAACCCCGACGACATCCCCAAGACAACCTTCGTCACATCATTTGGAGCTTTTGAGTTCCTTGTGATGCCATTCGGCTTGGCCAACGCGCCAGCTCAGTTCACACTGCTCATGAACTCAGTCCTCAAAGGGCTGCCATTTGTGGTCGTCTTCATGGACGATATCCTAGTGTTCTCTAGAAGTGTCGAAGAGCACCATGACCATGTCAGTCAAGTGCTCAATCTCCTTCGTCAGCACAAGCTGTATGCTTCTCCAAAGAAGTGTGAGTTCTATCGTGAGTCAGTCGAGTATCTGGGGCATGTCATCACCCCTGATGGTGTCACAGTGCTCCCGTCAAAGGTCAACGCCGTGCAAGGCTGGCCTGTTCCCAAGGACCTTAAGTCCTTGCGTCAGTTCCTGGGTCTCACCGGTTTCTACCGGCACTTTGTACCTCAGTATGGCACAATTGCTGCACCCTTGACTGACCTGCTTGCCGCATCAACCCCATGGCATTGGACTTCACGCCAACAGTCTGCATTTGAAGCCCTGAAGTGCGCCTTGTGCGCCGCCCCCGTCCTCTGTTTTCCAGATTCAGAGAAGCCCTTTGTCGTCGGCACCGACGCCTCTGACTACGCCGTCGGAGCAGTCCTTCAACAGGATCACGGCCGCGGCTTGCAGCCGGTGGCCTACCTCTCGCGGAAACTCGCCCCCGCAGAGAGGAACTACGCAGTCCATGAAAAAGAGTTGCTCGCGATCGTGCATGCCGTTCGCACGTGGCGCCATCACCTCCAAGGTGCCAAGCACACGATCAAAGTTCTCACAGACCACGTCACCCTGCGATACTTCCATCGCCAACCCAAACTCTCCCAGCGACAGATGAGATGGACTGAGCTATTCCAGTCCTTCGACCTGGACATTCAGTACAAACCAGGTCGTGAGAACATTGTCCCCGACGCCCTCTCCCGTCGGCCAGACCTCAAGATCGTGCTGTGCGCGATGTTCAACTCGCAACCCCTTCCAGACCCAGACTTTCTCCACCAAGTCCGCAAGGCATACCCCTCAGACCCAGTTGCCACCCAACTCCTTCAATCCCAGCAAACCCCATCCATGACCGGTGCCAACCCGGCCTACCGCGTCATCAACAATCTCCTGTTCTTCGTCGACCGCTCGGCGTACAGGCTCTACATCCCCAACTCTCTCGACCTCAAAGCCGCGATCCTCCACGACGCGCACGCAGCCCCAGCCTCCGGACACCCTGGCGTCCAGCGCATGCAGCAGACTCTCCAGCGCCACTACTACTGGCCCCGCATGCGTGATGACATTTCAGACTACGTTCGCTCCTGCCGCGAATGCCAGCTGATCAAACCGTCCGTCAAACCAGCAGCCCCACAGATGACCTTTCCAATCCCGAAGATTCCATTCCAAGAGATCGCGCTCGACTTCGTCGGCCCTCTGCCAGAGACCGCCAACGGCCACGATTTCTTGCTCAACGTCACAGACCGCCTCACGAAGTTCGCCGTTTCCATCCCCTGCAAGACCACCATATCGAAGACCCAGCTCGCTCATGCCCTCTTTGAGCACATCTACTGCCGGTTCGGGGTCCCCCAAGTGATCATCTCAGACAGAGATCCCCGAATCGACAATGAGTTTTTCCTTCTCCTCTCCAGTCTCCAAGGCACGACACATCGCCTTACCACAGCTTACCGTCCATGGGGGAACGGTCAAGCAGAAGCCTTCAACAAAGAAATCATCAACAAGCTGCGCACACAGTGCGCTGACCCGTCGCCATCCCTCGAGTGGGACCAAGTCCTTCAACACCTCGTCTACGCCTACAACAACACGCCGCACTCTGCACACCACTTCACACCCTTCTATCTCCTTTTCGGATTCCACCCATCGTCACTAGAAGCCCTCTACCTGCCGTCCCAAGAACCGCCGTTCCCTAGAAGATCCCATCCTGCTGAAGTTTCTGAATTCCGGCGATTCCACGCCGACGCCTTGCAGCGAGCCCATGCTGCCCTCGAAGAAGATGCTGATCGCCGCCATGCGCGAAACCAAACCAATCCCTCTCGATTGCCTGCTTTCAAAGTTGGAGACCTTGTCTCTGTATCCTCTGAACATCTGCCCAAAGATGATTTGACCACAAAGTTTGCACCCCGATTCTTAGGACCATTCAAGATTGTTGCCATGCCCAGACCTTATGTCTATGTAGTTGATTTTGGTGCAAAGTTCCCACATGTGTCTGACCTAGTGAATGCTGATCTGCTACGACCTTATGTCCAGCCATCCTCAACCCCACTGCGTCATGCAGAAGATGATTTTCCCCCAGTCGGAGATCCCAGCCGACCCATAGATCACCTAGTCAGCCGCGCACGTGCGCGAGGGCGACCTCCTGCCAATGGTCGACCCAGCTTCCAGTATCGCGTCCGGTTCAAAGGCCTGGACTCTCACTACGATGTATGGCTCACTGAGAAGAAGCTCCGCACTCAGCATCCTGCCGTGGCTCCCTCCCTCATCGCTCAGTGTGACGCGCAATACCCAGTCTGATTGCGGTCCCTAGCGAGCGTGGCTCTTAACGCAAGGGGGAGAGGATGAACAGTCTGCCACCAGGAAGTCACCTGTAGTCACTGCCCAGATGTGTCTACCCGTGTGCTGCCCGCACCAGTGACTCTGCTCTGTGTCGTTGTACTGCCCTGTGCCTCCCAGGGATGCCCGCCAGTACCGAGCTACAGATATTCCTCCGTGAGTGATCCTCGTTAGTCTTGAGTACCTCTGAGAACCCCCGTGTAACCTGACGGAAGCTCAACAGTGTACCTCCGTGTCCCACAGCCTCTGTCCCTGTCACTTGATCCCCCGAGTCCCCGTCTGGAACCCAACAGACAGCTCACATCAACGTGAATATGTATGTGAGAATTGACATCAGGTATACATCGAGACTGCATGTGGACATATCGATGTCCAAGGTATGCTCTTTTGTCGCATTATTGTGCACACAGCCCGGAAGCGAGTCGATGCAGGTCGGCCTGGTGGACCAACAGCTATGCGCCCTGCCAGCAACGCATTGTAAGACGCGCCAAGGATGTTAAACTGCGTGATTTTGTGACCTTTTGCTGCTTGGCTATGCGGCAGGTACCGTGTGTATTCTGAAGTTCGGGTTCGACAGCTCGAATAGCACTTCCGCCTGTGATTATTTCACAAGTGTGCTTTACCAACGCTCAATACAACATGAACCAGTGAGACCTGTATACGTGCAATAATGTCGACACCAGTCGTGGTCGTAACAACGTTGAACAGATGCAGGGAACGAGAGTTGCCATTGTACAGCCCAGCCACGCTGCAGCGATATCAGTCGCCATTCCTGTGTCTCGCTGCATGGAAAGAACCTCTAATTACTTCAAAATATTGTTTCAGGCTTCTGCGAGTCACCCGGTGTTGATTCAACACCACCTCTGCCATTGGCAGTGCACCACCAGACCAGACCACCTCCTGACATGTTCGATGACACTATCAAGCCTGTCGTGTATCAAGCATTTGATACACCGCCTTCCAACCTTTGTTATTGTCTGTGTTTGCCATAAGTAACTGCAACCAACAGTACACATGCGGAACTTGGACCGCAGCTGGTCAGAACACTGAACTCAGAATGTCTGCCATCGCACTGCACTGCACCATATGCACCTTGCTTGTAATAAATCTAATCATGTTGTTGGCGTTGCGGCGGCATGGCAGCCTCACGACAGCCTTTCCCTGTGTCAACTACGTTCAGTACTTGGCGCAGTGATCGGCTGTCTTGAGGCCATGCCACTGCAGCGTCAACAGCATGCACACAAACACAATGACAAAATCAAAACTTCAAACAATTTTCATTGCCAAAGTGGCGCTTCGGCAAGCGCTTCAGTGGCGCTTCGCGAAGCGCCATTCGCGCTTGCCTGGCGCTTAACTGGCGCTTAACTGGCGCTTGGCTATCCGCCACACGCCACCATGCATCTAGCATGGCTGTTAAACAGCTCTTAGTTGGCGCTTAAGTGGCGCTTACATGGCGCTTAAATGGCGCTTGCAGTATTACGTAAAAATGGCGCTTAGCGAAGAGCCCAAAAAGGGGCAGCAGACATGAGCCATTTTAAGCGCCATTTTAAGCCCCATCGGCGCTTAGCTAAGCGCCGGTTAAGCGCCATCATCCCGACAGACGTACGAGAAATTCATTTATCTATATATGATCAACAGCCGTGGCTGCCGCAAACAATTCCGATTTTACAGCTCGTGCCGGAGTGAGCTCGAGTGTATGTCACCTCATGCATGTCTCTGATGGATCAATGCGGGTGTCAATGTAGATTTCGTATGAAAGTCGCCATCAGGTTGGTCCTCACGCTGCTGGTGCTGGGGCTGGCTCCAGTTCAGTCGGCAACGGACTACTCGTGGCCTTCGATCATCCACATGACAGCGCTAGCGGCTTCAGCGACACCGAGGGCAGCGGGCGACAGTTTATCGTTAGAAGAGGTGCGCGCGCCGTGCTGCATGTGGGGCTTCCTGGCTACCTCCCGAGGCGCTATCAGCATGCAGTAGGTAGCAGCTCTCAGAGGCCCCACTGCCAATGCGTGCACACTCCTCAGTGAGTCCTCACGAGCGCCGATTCGACGAAGGTCGCTGCTCAGACAGACCCGAGTCCGCTGACACGTGTAGACGGCGACTAATTGCAGGCATTCGAAGTCGGCTTGGCGACAGTTGACACCCAGCTGCATCAATTTGCTGCATGGGCCAGTCTTGACGAAACCCAAGCGCTAGCGCGGCAGCGTGGTCTTTGTCGCGTTTTCCTTGGGAAGTTGGCTCATGTATCGTAAATTCTATGGCAGTTGGCTCATGTTTCGTGAATTTTATGCTAACATACATGGGCAGAGTGCGCCGTTCATTTTGCAATTGCTCACTGCGAGAGACAGGTGTTCCGACAAGCCAGAGGCATCTCTTATGTACAACTCGGCTCATAGCGTCTCAGGGCTGGCGGCCGCTCCGCACATGGTATGCTAATCCGAACTGATATCGATGATGCACTAGGACGATGCTGCCAGTCGGAGGAGGACGTCCTCCGGGGACGCTCGGGGCAAAAAGCACCCAGGACGTCATCGTGACTCGACAGTGACGTCATTTAGCGGTCCCAACCCCGTCCTCGGGAGACAAGGGCGCCAGGATGACGTCAGCCCGTGACGTCCGACTGGGGATGACGTCACCATGGCATAATGCACGTGGCAGGGGGACATCCGGATGACCCACAGGCGGGACATCTTGATGACGTCACTGTCGGCGCGAGGGGGGCGGCTCACATGCAGATGACGTCACTGGTTGTGTGCTTGCATGCACATGACGTCACCGTGTTTGTGCGTAGATGATGACGTCATCTGGATGGCATCGGGGACGTACTGCTCGGGTCAGGAGGATATGCTCTCGCATAGGCAGTGACGTCATCTGGATGTCATCGGGGACGTACTGCTCGGGTCAGGAGGACATGCTCTGGCACATATAGGACGTTCAAGTAGACACTGTGTGGGAGAGATCACCATTGCTGGCCAATGAATGTTGTAGCTTTGACACCTGACAGTGGAGACCTCAAGACATCGGAATGTCAAGATTGTACATGGATTGGATGCCCATTGATGGGGTTCAAGATGTCTGTACAACGGCAACATGTTAACAGCAGGTCAGGTGCACCTCGTGGAATGGACAGCGATCACAAGTTCCAACAACCAGACACAGCGAGGGCGACACTCAGCACTTGACGCAGTTGAGAGTGAAAAGGCAGGTGGCGGTGCCTCCGTAGCGGTGGGTGTCCGATAGGGGCCGTTCGAACACCATGTGCAGGGTGGCACCCGTGTTTTGTCTAAGTGCTGGAACGGTGGGTGTCCGAACGGGGCCGTTCGGACACCATGTGCAAGGTGGCACCCGTGTTTTGTCTAAGTGCTGGAACGGTGGGTGTCCGAACGGGGCCGTTCGGACACCCACCTCTCAGGTCACCGCTGCTTCAGTCGTGAGTATCTCCCCCATTGGGCAGCCGTACCTAAAAGAGGAGGTTTCTAACAAGGATAGATCTGGCAGCACAGGGCACTTGACCGTGTACTCTCCGGCAACGGGTGCACTCAATCCACAGGTTCTGGACACCCGCATCTAGCATGCTACAAGGCAGCAGGATCACAGCGCTGCTGCACTAACACAAACTAGGTGTTTAGATGGGGATGTGAGTCACCCGCACGGTATTTGGAGGGCAGGGTTGCAACGCAGCCGACGATCTCGACGGAGTGGCAACAACCGGAGCTCCCGGCCCGCATACGTCCGGCGTCACTAATCGGACTGGCATAACATCGACCAAGAGAGTCAAAGCTTAAAGATAGGCCGGCTGTTGAGCCGGCCCGTCGCTCGTAGGACAGGCGGTATCATGGTAGCTACCAATGCGCAACCGGATGGGCCACATCGAGCGTGCTAGATGGCAGCAATAGCAGAGCACTGCTACATGAACAGTTCATATGATCTTAAAAGGGATGTAAGTCACCTGCCCGCTAGTTGGATGGCGGGGTCACAACGCAGTCGACGATCTCGAAGGAGTGGCAACAACCGGAGCTCGCAGCCTCCAGGCTTCCGGCTTGAAGCACTGAACTTGCCTCACGTGAACTTGCCTCACGTCGTACAAGAGAGTAAAATCTGATTAATAGGCCGGTGTGGAGCCGGCAACCCGCTCGCAGCAGGCTCGGCGAACTCCTGGTAGCTGCCATCGGGCAAACCACCGATACCGAACACACTGTGACGTATAGAGGCACAGATTGCCTGTATCTAACATAACATATGGTAAGGTTGTTTCCACGTAAGAAAGCATACATGCCAGTAGTGGTGATTGTCGGACACCGCCTTGCAGTCGTCGTCGTGCGCGACAGCGCCGTGGGAAAGGTCAACGTAAACAAGCTGTGTACTGGAGTTGCATCACTGTCTGCAATCGTCTAGCTGGCATCTGCATATTCATCCGTGTGCGTTATAGGGATTTGAACGTCGTGAACGTGTGTGCGCGTGCAAGCCCCTGCCGCGACAATCCGGTGGCCACTCGTCACCACCGTCGCTCGGTGGCCGCGGAGCTAGACGCCCAGCTTTGGTGTCTGTGGGCTCATATCCTATGGTAGAGGCATGTTGTTTTCTAGCATCATCATATGCCGCTTTGCGCTTGATCCGAGCTTCACCGGGTGCTTTGCTTACGTCGACCTTGCTGCCAGTCAATGGAGCGACCCATGCGCAACAGGTCCATACATCCCATCAGGGAGGTAGACTACGATCTAGCTAGTTTCACTAGCGCAGCTTTCCCGCGCGAGTTGGAGCGTGGGCGAGACTGGCACCGCGTGGATCCCACCGTAGTGGCGCGGTGGCCATTTCCCTCTGCGTGGCCGGCCGGTGGCCCGAAGCCACCCTACTCAGGGGAAAGGAAGTATGTGTGGATAATGCTGTTCGCGGTGGGCGTGGGCCTCCGCCATCGGATAGATGAGGAAACTACACTCCACCTCGACCGATGCCCGCCTGTGTGGGAAGTGCTGCCAACGTTATCACCACTCCACTTGTACTTCCAGCTGTATGGGACGTCCCACGATGTCCCTGGACAGGGGGGGGTTCCTCGGAATGCTCAGGAGTATGCGGCTTGGGCCTACCAGGGCGTGCCAGCGTTCATTGACCTGTGTCTCAGGGAGATGGGTAGTCGGCACGGGACTTCCCGTGAAGAGTTCGAGGTGGTGGCGCTCCGGACGGAGAACTTGCGTTGGGCGTCCAACCAGGTGTTCCATATGAGGCTGGTTTTCAAACATCGGCACCATATGTTTGCGACTATGGCGGACGTAAGGTCCATGGCAACCGCTATCATCGGACAAGCCCACGAGGAGATCAGCGACCTGCAGTGGCTAGGACTCCTGGCACAGGCCGTGTACACCAGCAATGATACCCCTCCCCGACCAGACGCCA
>JALKAD010000059.1:94845-114202 GCA_024500015.1 Ulva compressa | reverse complement strand
CTACAACCATGGTAACACACTTGGCAGGATGGTTTTGAGGCCAAATTAAGCCAGGACGTCCCTCTAAGACACAGCAGGATGTCATATGGTACTCGCGGGACGTGATCTCGGTCCCGCTGAGTCCTCTTGGAACTACGCGTCCTCGTCTGCCACTCACAGGATCCTCACACACCACACCGCCGACGTGTGCCAGGACGCCACAGTGAATGCCTTGGGACGTCCTGACATTATCGTGTCCAAACGACAATTCAAACCCCGCAAGGTCGAGCTATGAAACATCGAAGAACTATTGGATAAGAAGGGATAGAACGCCCGGCAACCAAAACCATCGACGGAGTTGATGGTTTGACTCTACCACTGATGCAAATTCATGCTGATGTTTGACAGAATGTCTTTAATGTCAGACGTGAAGTCTTTGCACAATATATACATATTAAAAATGATAAATTATATAATGTCAAATTTTTCGGACCTCAAAGAAAGGGCTCATTGTGTTGATGTCTGTGTTCATGCCAGGGCCGCACCAGGGACGAGCAGTGCCGCCAACGCAAGGCATGTATTGGGCCTGTGACCCGTTCGAGTAACGCATCGTGCAACAATGAGCGTCTATCTGATGCCCGCCTCTGCTGAGGGTGCTGTGGAGCACCCACGCTGCGATGGTGTGTCATTCTTGTCGAGCTTAAAGCTAGGATCTGAGCTTGGCCAAGAGAAGGTGGACCGTATGAAGGAGCTGATCGTTACTGGGTGAAATTTGTGGTATGTACTATCGAGTTCACCTTCTGACATTGATGGGCTTGTACATTCGATCAGGTGGCAGTAATGTATGGGCACGCATGTGTGTGCCCTTGTGCGAAGAGGGGGTTGCGTATATCCCCGTGTACTTGCGTGCCCCAGTGGCTTGGGGGGGCAAGCTAGCACGCATGCATAGATGCGTGCCTCAGTGGCTTGGGGGGTGTACGAGCACGCTTGGACGAATGCGTGCCTCTGTGGCTTGGGGGGAACACGAGCACGCTTGGACGAATGCGTGCCTCTGTGGCTTCAGGGGCGCATTAGCACGCATGCGCACATGCATCGTTTGAGACACCGTGAGCACGCATGCACAATGCGTGCCTCAGTGGCGCGAGGGGCACATGAGCACGCTTGTACGAATGCGTGCCTCCGTGGCCCGGGGGGCACGCTGGCAAGCACTCCGGCGTGCCCACTATTGTTAGCTGTACAGCTGAGTTCCTCAGCGTCAGGGCAGTCGAACGTTTGGCGCACGGATCATCATGCCATCAGGTGACCTGCGGTTTGACTATGGCCATGTGGGCTGCTGCCGATGTGCCCCGGGCCCGGGCTGCGCATGTGCATCGCAATCGCCGGGGCCGTAGCTGTAACATTGCATACCATCGCCTGGAGGCGCTGTCATAATGTGACGGCTGCGGATGAAAGAACAGTGATTTATATGCAAACATCGCTGTAGCGCCCGTGACAGGCGCGATCGGTGTTGTTATAATCGTGTCGGCAGCCCAACGGCACAAGTTGGAGGTCTTGGCGGCATGCGCTTACCTTGCGGTTGCTGAGCAACCCTTCCTAAATTGAATGTAAAATCTCACGAAAGCCGCTCTGCCGGTGGGCAGAGGGTACGGTCTATGAAGGCACCAGTATCAGGCCGACCGCAGACAGCCCCAACCCGTCTGCCGGTGGTTGCTCTGCCCGCGAATCCCGTTGCCACTATTGATAAAATATCTAAGAATTAAGTGGGTACGTGTGTCCTGAAGAACGGCGAACGTATGTGACGTGTCGGGCTGCATAGGCAGTTGGCGCGATACGTGTACCAGCTATAAAATACCACGACGACGGCGTTTAGTCTCCTGTCTATGACTCTGCAGCCCATCCGCAATAAAATAGAGTGCGGTGCTGTCCCTGCTTAATGCACAGGAATGCCGTGCGTATTCGAATGGACACCGCGTACGTATTGGTTATCGCGACAGCTCGGTGGAGGCCTGCTGTCCACATGTTCACTGAACTTCATGCCTTTACGCCACTGCTGACTGCCGGGTCAGGCATGTGGCATGGTGCAGCGTCCTGCGGCCTTATAATTAGTTTGCACGCATAGGGCGCTGTGAAGCCGCGGGTGGCAATAATGCAATTGCTCAGTGCTCGGCTTGACCACCAGGTGCAGCCGCATGCGGCATGGTTTTCTGCCGGTGATGATCACTGTCAAGGCACTTGCGGCATTGCTGAGTGGTGGGTGGGGCAGAGTGCAGCTGCATGCGGCGCTGTGCTGTGCCGGTGCTGGACAGCAGCAAAGCAATTGCGGCATTGCTGAGTGGTGGGTTGGGCAAGGTGCAGCTGCATGCGGCGTTGTGCTGTGCCGGTGCTGGACAGCTGCAAAGCACTTGGGCATTGCTGAGTGCCGGGTTGTGCAGGGTGCAGCCGCATGCGGCGTTGTGCTGTGCCGGTGCTGGACAGCGGCAAAGCGCTTGGGCATTGCATGCTGGTTGGGGCAGGGTGCAGCCCCACCCCCCCAACCCCCCCCCGCATGTGACGTTGTGCTGTGCCGGTGCTGGACAGCTGCAAAGCACTTGGGCATTGCAGAGTGCCGGATTGTGCAGGGTGCAGCTGCATGTGACGTTGTGCTGTGCCGGTGCTGGACAGCTGCAAAGCACTCGCGGCATTGCTGAGTGCCGGGTTGTGCAGGGTGCAGCCGCATGTGACGTTGTGCTGTGCCGGTGCTGGACAGCTGCAAAGCACTCGCGGCATTGCTGAGTGCTGGATTGTGCAGGGTGCAGCTGCATGTGACGTTGTGCTGTGCCGGTGCTGGACAGCGGCAAAGCACTTGGGCATTGCAGAGTGCTGGGTGGGGCAGGGTGCAGCTGCATGCAGCGTTGTGCTGTGCCGGTGCTGGACAGCTGCAAAGCACTCGCGGCATTGCTGAGTGCTGGATTGTGCAGGGTGCAGCCGCATGTGACGTTGTGCTGTGCCGGTGCTGGACAGCGGCAAAGCACTTGGGCATTGCAGAGTGCTGGGTGGGGCAGGGTGCAGCTGCATGCAGCGTTGTGCTGTGCCGGTGCTGGACAGCTGCAAAGCACTCGCGGCATTGCTGAGTGCTGGATTGTGCAGGGTGCAGCCGCATGTGACGTTGTGCTGTGCCGGTGCTGGACAGCGGCAAAGCACTTGGGCATTGCAGAGTGCTGGGTGGGGCAGGGTGCAGCTGCATGCAGCGTTGTGCTGTGCCGGTGCTGGACAGCTGCAAAGCACTCGCGGCATTGCTGAGTGCTGGATTGTGCAGGGTGCAGCCGCATGTGACGTTGTGCTGTGCCGGTGCTGGACAGCGGCAAAGCACTTGGGCATTGCAGAGTGCTGGGTGGGGCAGGGTGCATGCATGCAGCGTTGTGCTGTGCCGGTGCTGGACAGCTGCAAAGCACTCGCGGCATTGCTGAGTGCTGGGTTGTGCAGGGTGCAGCCGCATGCGGCGTTGTGCTGTGCCGGTGCTGGACAGCGGCAAAGCACTTGGGCATTGCAGAGTGCTGGGTGGGGCAGGGTGCAGCCGCATGCGGCGTTGTGCTGTGCCGGTGCTGGACAGCGGCAAAGCACTCGCGGCATTGCTGAGTGCTGGATTGTGCAGGGTGCAGCCGCATGCGGCGTTGTGCTGTGCCGGTGCTGGACAGCTGCAAAGCACTCGCGGCATTGCTGAGTGCCGGGTTGTGCAGGGTGTAGCTGCATGTGACGTTGTGCTGTGCCGGTGCTGGACAGCGGCAAAGCACTCGCGGCATTGCTGAGTGCTGGATTGTGCAGGGTGCAGCCGCATGCGGCGTTGTGCTGTGCCGGTGCTGGACAGCGCAAGCACTCGCGGCATTGCTGATGCTGGTGTGCAGGGTGCAGCTGCTGTGACGTTGTGCTGTGCCGGTGCGGACAGCGCAAAGCACTCGCGCATTGCTGAGTGCTGATTGTGCAGGTGCGCTGCATGTGACGTTGTGCTGTGCCGGTGCTGGACAGCGGCAAAGCACTCGCGGCATTGCTGAGTGCCGGGTTGTGCAGGGTGCAGCCGCATGCGGCGTTGTGCTGTGCCGGTGCTGGACAGCTGCAAAGCACTCGCGGCATTGCTGAGTGCTGGATTGTGCAGGGTGCAGCTGCATGTGACGTTGTGCTGTGCCGGTGCTGGACAGCGGCAAAGCACTTGGGCATTGCAGAGTGCTGGGTGGGGCAGGGTGCAGCTGCATGCAGCGTTGTGCTGTGCCGGTGCTGGACAGCTGCAAAGCACTCGCGGCATTGCTGAGTGCTGGATTGTGCAGGGTGCAGCCGCATGTGACGTTGTGCTGTGCCGGTGCTGGACAGCGGCAAAGCACTTGGGCATTGCAGAGTGCTGGGTGGGGCAGGGTGCAGCTGCATGCAGCGTTGTGCTGTGCCGGTGCTGGACAGCTGCAAAGCACTCGCGGCATTGCTGAGTGCTGGGTTGTGCAGGGTGCAGCCGCATGTGACGTTGTGCTGTGCCGGTGCTGGACAGCGGCAAAGCACTTGGGCATTGCAGAGTGCTGGGTGGGGCAGGGTGCAGCTGCATGCAGCGTTGTGCTGTGCCGGTGCTGGACAGCTGCAAAGCACTCGCGGCATTGCTGAGTGCTGGATTGTGCAGGGTGCAGCCGCATGTGACGTTGTGCTGTGCCGGTGCTGGACAGCGGCAAAGCACTTGGGCATTGCAGAGTGCTGGGTGGGGCAGGGTGCAGCCATGCCCGACGTTGTGCTGTGCCGGTGCTGAACAGCGGCAAACCACCGCATTGCTGATTGCTGGATTGTGCAGGTTGCAGCTCATGCGACGTTGTGCTGTGCCGGTGCTGGACAGCGGCAAAGCACTCGCGGCATTGCTGAGTGCTGGATTGTGCAGGGTGCAGCTGCATGCGGCGTTGTGCTGTGCCGGTGCTGGACAGCGGCAAAGCACTCGCGGCATTGCTGAGTGCCGGGTTGTGCAGGGTGCAGCCGCATGCGGCGTTGTGCTGTGCCGGTGCTGGACAGCGGCAAAGGACTTGCGGCATCGCTGAGTGCTGGGTGGGGCAAGGTGCAGGGCTCCGCAAGTGGCATTGCAATTGCGCTATGCTGGCGTGAGTGTCGCATAGGAGCTCATGAATGATCACTGGCTGGTGCCCTGCAGCTTCGGGCCCCGCATCATTCGCCTTGGGGCAGCTGATCATGAGGTCCGAGGCCTTGCAAGGTATAGCTCTGTTTCCGGTCTGATGTCCGGCATTGGTTGTCATGGGGGCAAACACTGCCATGGTGCTTGTGGTTCCATGATAGTACAGTCGCAAACCATGTCAGATGTTGGCATGCTGTGTCTCACGTCTGTGCTGGTATTGTGAAGACTACTTGCTTACTTCCCATGCTGACGGTGAGGACACGATGCACCTCAGAACTCATAACGCTATAAATGGATCTGGAAATTGTGGAAATTAATCAATCTGTCATGATCGTGCACCAGGAGCGCCAGCAGGCTGCCACGAACAGCCGGCTCCGTCATGCCCATGGTGCCCAACTGATCACTCCAGTCGACAGCATGATAATCACATGGTCACAGCGGAGACGTCCACATAGAAAAGTCGCACTCGATCGTCAAGTAGTATTGTACAATAGCTGAATCTGTGGTGATCGTGCAGCACCATGGAACGTTCGCCAAGCGCACTGCAGTGGTTCGCCAAGCTGAAGGCTTCCTCCAGTGTTTGAAGCCCTGCGCGTGGGTCAATAACGTAATAGTAGTTCGAGCGAATTTACCGTCTTGACTATGTGGCTTGTCTTGGGCAGATGTGCATGACGAGTTCGAACTGTCCTGCGATGTTGCACCTGACGACACTGCGTGCACTCCTGCTCAGCTGAGCTCAGGCTGCGTTCATCCGGTTGGCAGCACATTGACTACATCTGTCGGACGCCGCGGCGCGGGTTACAGCTGGCCGAACATCGCATCTATAGCCGATGATGTCTGCTATGATTGCTGTCTCGTGATCCAGATGTAAGAAGGCAGTGCGTCTGCAGAGTAGTTGCAGGCCAATTGCAAGGACTGCTGCAACAGGCGATATGAGCCCGCACCAGCCTAAACCTTGACAGCGTTGAATATGTAGTTTACATAATATATATTAGTTCTCGCTGTTGTTGTTGCTTGCCTGCACGGCTACTCGACGGCATCCCGAGACAATGGCCACTGCGCTCGCTGCAGTCCGAAGAGGTTACATGCCTAGGTGTGTCGTCCCTGAGATACACACATATCCAGTATGGCATCTTCTCCTGTGCAGTTCATGTTTCTTGAGGTAGCCCGTGATTAGCGCTAGCTCTGGTCAAACCGCCGTCGACATGGTGCCATTCCGCTGCGATCGCACTTCCCGGGCCCACCCCCTTTGCGAAGCCACCAAACAATCCAGTGTTGCAGGCGCTGAATTAAATGGTATAAAGTCGCCTGTTGTGTCCTGACGCCACCTCAAGCTCTGCAATAGTCTGTATGGCTGCTGCACTGCGGGTTGTTACTCCATCGTTCAAGTCGGCATGTGCGTGCGCAAGAACCAATCCGCGACAACAGCTTCAAACGGATACTGTTTTTTGCTCCAGTGAATGAATTATATCATCATCTGCAGGCTGCTAACTGCGGGATGGCAAATCTTGCGCCTCGTAGTCCGCTCCGAAGTGATCACGCAGTTGTTACGCGCATGTAAGGATACATCGTTTCACCATACATTGACCATCGTGCTGTGGATGATCGAATCACGTGCAGGGTGAGAGCTCGCGATATCGATGGTTCACACTGCCGGCACCTCATACATTCAACTGCAGCAGCAAGAGACCTACTTGTACAAGGGGTGAGCCGCAGGTGAGGATACCAGCTTTATTCGCTGCCTCTGTGATACACTGTGGGCAGGGCGTGGTTACTGGTAGCTTTGCAAATTCTGTTTAAGCTTGTGGACAGTTCAGGCAGTTTGCCATTCTCAGCACCTCCCTTGACACCAGCCTACGTCTTGCATCCGCACCTTGCATCCAGATGCTGTTCACATGGCATGTGTACATGTACATATATCGCGATTGAAACACCCACTGGCCGGTCGCAATGCATAAAGTACACTAATAGGCAGCGAGATGCGGCGCCCTGACGCGCATGGGTTCACATGCGTGCCTGATTGGCGTGGGGGGATCAGGGGGCACGCTTTTGCGCGAGCGTGCTGCGTGGCTTAGGGGGCTCAGGGGGCACGCTTTTGCGCGAGCGTGCTGCGTGGCCTAGGGGGCTCAGGGGGCACGCTTTTGCGCGAGCGTGCTGCGTGGCCTAGGGGGCTAAGGGGGCACGCTTTTGCGCGAGCGTGCTGCGTGGCATAGGGGGCTCAGGGGGCACGCTTTTGCGCGAGCGTGCTGCGTGGCATGGGGGCTCAGGGGGCACGCTTTTGCGCGCGCGTGCTGCGTGGCGTAGGGGGCTCAGGGGGCACGCTTTTGTGCGAGCGTGCTGCGTGGCTTAGGGGGCTCAGGGGGCACGCTTTTGCGCGAGCGTGCTGCGTGGCGTAGGGGGCTCAGGGGGCACGCTTTTGCGCAAGCGTGCTGCGTGGCTTAGGGGGCTCAGGGGGCACGCTTTTGCGCGAGCGTGCTGCGTGGCGTAGGGGGCTCAGGGGGCACGCCTGTACACATACGATTCCAGTTATGTTTGGGTGCAGTCCGGGGCAAACCATTGTGCATCATGCAGGATACCACCGGTTACACGGCTGATCAGAAAGCGGCCGCAAAGCTGGCAGCCAACATAGCACAAGCATGGTTTGCCTGGAAAGAGACCATGGAGAAGAGTACTGACACGTCGCACTAACACGTCGCACTTAACCGGTGTTACGTGGTGTTAAGTGCGACTCTTTAGGCTGCCCGGGCGCTGTGCCACGCATTGACCACATGGTGCATCACAAAGCCGCACTACAGCGGGTGCAGAGACGTGGCTGGGCACTCCCATAGCAGGCAGCTTACAGGAATAAATGATGCAGGTATGGTAGTGTGAGGGAGACAGCATCTAACCGCAATAATCTTTTGAGACCGTTCTGTGAACCAGTACACCAACGGTCCAACCAGCTGCATAGCCCTCACATGAAGCTGATTGTACGATTCAAGGAGCTACAGGTACGGTTGCTATAAATAACAACTGACTGTTAGGCGCATGTTGCGATCCGCTTGAACCTGAAGCCTCATGGGTACTGCGCATTGCAGGTGTGCGACCCTGCAAACCCAGACGTCTCACGCACTGCTGAGTCCTGGGTTATGGATGGGGTGTACCGCGTGTCACATGCAGAAGCGCCAGAGGGGTCGGACTCCGCAAACGTATCTGGAACAGATAACAAGAAGCGATAGAGAGGGGATGAGCGCCCTGCAGGAGGAAGTGGCGAGTCCCCGTCAAAAATTCTACGCAATCAGGTGTGTGCACCCGACAAACATAGCATGCCTGCTGTGACAAGTACGGTTGCAGTATCGGGCCCGTGCGAGCCAACTCAGCATTTCCCTGTGCAGCCCATGCCAGCGATCGCCAACCCGCCCTGTCAATTGCAGAGCGATGACTCAGATATACTCCATACTGCGGGGAACCTGGATATGGCTTGCCTTGCTGAGGACGTAGTAGCTGCCGGGGCATGTATGCCAGCAGCGCTGCCCAGAGAAGATGTGGTGACAGCAGATGAGACGACAGGCATGCAATCGTCCGCCCACCCATACACGTCAGGTATTCTGGACGATCCAGCTGCCCGTCACGTTCCCAGGTACGAGCTCCAGCGGCCAACGCCTTTACCAGCTACGAGCAGGCTGCATTCCTGACCTGATCTATGTCACCTGATCTTGAATCGAGCATCGTGCCTACAGGCAAGCGGGGGGAGAGGCAGTCAGGCCGTGACGACGGTATCGGCAGCCAACTCAACCAAGGGCTTGGCATGCCGGAACCTTGCCGAATACCTTCACCGAGCTGTGATTGAGGATAAACAGCCAACAGACTTGACCACCGCACCTAGCGATAGCACATTGTCATCAATGTGGCACACCCTCCAAGACCAAAAGGTACGAGCCGAGAGGCGCTGCATCCTATGGAAGCACAGTATACAAGCGCGTCACCGGCACGCAAGTAGTGTTGACACGTGTCAGCGGCCCTCCAAGCCAATGCCAACTCCCATATACTGTGCAGACCCAGTTGTCAGAGGCCCGGGCAGCAGACATGCAGCGCCTGCTCGGAAAGTGAGCATCAGCAGCTATGCAGCAGGGCTCGACCGGCTGGGGGCACGAGGGCGAGCCAAGTTGATCATGAGCAGCACGTCATTATCAGGGTCAGCAGCTTGCCAGGTGAAGTGGAGGGGTGGGTGGTGGGGAAAGGGTGGGATGCAGCAGGGCTGTGGCCGCTTCCCACACAAGCGTGCAGCCGTGCGCAGTGCCACATGCGGCAGGGCTGTAGAGGGCTGCTGAGGCAGGGCTGCAGAGGCAGGGCTGCAGAGGCAGGACTGCAGAGGCAGGACTGCAGAGGCAGCGCTGCAGAGGCAGCGCTGCAGAGGCAGCGCTGCAGAGGCAGGGCTGCAGAGGCAGGGCTGCAGAGGCAGGGCTGCAGAGGCAGGGCTGCAGAGGCAGGGCTGCAGAGGCAGGGCTGCAGAGGCAGGACTGCAGAGGCAGCGCTGCAGAGGCAGGGCTGCAGAGGCAGGGCTGCAGAGGCAGCGCTGCAGAGGCAGGACTGCAGAGGCAGGACTGCAGAGGCAGGGCTGCAGAGGCAGGACTGCAGAGGCAGGACTGCAGAGGCAGGGCTGCAGAGGCAGGACTGCAGAGGCAGCGCTGCAGAGGCAGGGCTGCAGAGGCAGGGCTGCAGAGGCAGGACTGCAGAGGCAGGGCTGCAGAGGCAGCGCTGCAGAGGCAGCGCTGCAGAGGCAGGGCTGCAGAGGCATGGCTGCAGAGGCCGTGCGCTCTCCGGAGCCGTGTAGTAGATCTATGGCGAAGGCACTGACGGGTTGGCAGGGCCCTAAGGGTCCCCTGGCAGGCCTGGCAGGCCACAGGATCCTGCCAAGCCGTCAAAGGATCCACAGGGAACCTGATAGGATCCTGAAATTAAGCCCAGGGCGTCCTTAGGACAGTCTGTAACCCAATTTCCGTCCTGACCAGCGTCCTCGGATCATGCATAAGCCCTCTGACGAGGATCCTGAACTCTGCCATGATAACTGGGGAGGATCCCGCAACAGTCCAAGGGCTGTCTGGGGACGTCCTTGCCACCGTTTGGAACGAACCGCCAGGGATCCTCGCGATGTCCTACATGCGTCAATCGACTGTCCTGCCAGCGTCCTTCAAGCGTCACGAGACGCTCTGCGGGACGTCCTGTGACGCGTGTTACCATAGTTGTAGTGATTCCATGTCCGCTACCAATCGAACGGCCGTTGAGGAGGGTGTCACCCTGTGCAAAAAACTTGGCTTAGCATGGCGGGCAATGATGAATGCCGCTCTGAAAGAGGACATTACGTGCGTGCATACTGCTTACCTGCGTCTTGCGTGGATGTCAAGTGGCACCGCACACAGTGACACTGGGTATCATGCAGATACGATCAGATGCGCACTGGTCTGTCCAATCGCAATAACCGACGAGAGAGGGACTTTGGCAAGGCCAAGAAGAAAGAGATACCCGCTACTTCGCAATATGCTATATTGCTGAAAGCTTTCACTACAAACCTGGTATGCCGCTCGCACCGTGCCCTGAGACTTGGTAAAGCCCAGATCATCCGTGTTCATCGTACGTGTGGATGTGTGCGTGTTTATGTGACTGTCAGGAACAGCAGCGACAGGTAGGTACGGTGCATTGTGATCCATGGACATGTGATGCTCGTTGACCATTACGTGCCAGGGACTGACAGTCACCATTCATGCAGGTGCGTAACCCAGATGACCCCAAGGCACCTCCACGCACATGCGAAGACTGGGCAATGCGTGGGGTCTATGCGGTTCCAGCTAAGTATGGGAACAGCACCCGGAGGGGTGCAGTGAAGCGCAAGCCACCCACTAAGGTGGCAAAGGCAGCATCCCATGTTAACTCCTCGGCTGCTGAAGATGTTGCAGAGTCGCCGGCGAAAGCAGCCGAGCCGCCAGGGCCTGAGGAGGACGGGGAGCAGGCACGTCATTAACTCAACTGCGCACATGCTGACATTGCCATGCAACCCCAACTATCGGCCCTGATCCCAGTCAGGTCATTGTGTAGACTGAAAGCCGACCTGCATACTAAGCCAACTGCCCAGGCAATAACTTGTTGCAATGTGTAGAGAGGTGCCGCGCGCCGGAGGCTGGATGTTGACAAGAGTGAGCCCATGCCCAAGAGGCAGTCAGGCGCCACGAGTTCGCCTGTACCAAGCTCTACTGTCCAGGCTCTTGAGCAGCCTGGATCATCAGGGCAAGGAGCTTCTTTGACCACCGATTCCCACCGTCCCGCTCAGGTAGGACCCGACTGACCACCTTCGGATGGTGTTCTCACTGCTGTTCAAACCAGGCAGCGTGTCGGATGATTGTCAGGCGTGTCGGCACAACCAGCACAATATCCCCCACAGTGTCCTTGCTGACGGAGTCAAGTTTGCTGCAGAGCAGTGTCGAGCTTGGAGAGGAACTCCGTGAGCGGGTGAGCATGCTGAAGAAACTGCTGGGGAGCAAAACTCGGACAACCGCCACTGAGCAGATGTGGGACATGCTGGAAGCTGCTGAGGTAAGATCCACCACGCTACCTACATTTACTGCGCAGGATTACAGAGTTGAGCGTTCATGGTATTTGAACCCATGGCATATGCTGTATCACTTGTGATCCCAGCCACGACAAGCCAGTTCCAGCCACCTCAGGCGTCAATGCAGGCGTCAATGCATTGTCTGCAGCATTAACAAATACATGTACCCGCCACACATTCAGGCGGCAGCTACTGCAGACATCCCATTGACTGCTGTGCAACCAGTGACTCCTATCACAATTGACCGTGATAGCGGGTAGTGCACCGTCAATAAATTGGGCAACGAAAATAGTAGCTATGACTGCGACATGGCAGTAAGTCGCTGCTGCCGTGATCGCATGGACGTCAGCACGATCTTGTCCCTCCTGCCAGTTCGTGATACAGCATTGACCACTGCGAATGCCGCTATTGACCCATGTAGATCTGCCGTCTTTTTTAGATGTCTATGTGACTGTGAGTGAATTCTTATTGTATATGGAGTCGACGCGGTCGCAGCCGCAACCGCCGATCATGAGCTTGTGCACCTGTCGCCAAGTCAGTCCGCCGCAATCTGAGCCGATCTTCCAGGCCAGTGGTGCTTCAGTGGCATTATTTCGAAGGCATGATGAGGATTTGCACATTTCATTGTCAACTCGATGTCTGGAAGCGTGCACATGCGCACCAAACAGCAACAACCGATTCGACAGTACTTGATATGGCATGTGAAGCGGATAGCTTTCCCTGAATTAAGCATATAGCAGGCTTGCAATAACCTAGAAACGGTGTGTCAGGCTTGGGCGCGACACTGGATTGCTAGCATCTTGTGCCAGCTTTCTGTACAAGCAGTATTAAGCTCTACCGAGTACTTGTTATAAGCCACGCGACGAGAGAAATGAAGAGAAAGAAGCTCAGGATGAGCGTGAAGATTGTTGAGTGCAAGCATGAAAAAAATCCTTCTAGCACACACAAGCGTCAAGTACAGGTGCTCGGATCGACCGGCGATCTGTAAACCAATCAAAGCTAAGAAACATGTACAGCAATCGATTGCTTCCTCCAAGCTCTTTCAGAAACGTGCGTACCTTTGGTGATATAGAGGTGAGAAATGTGTACTGGGTGCCTGCTAGTCCAATCAATATGATAGCGATCAGAGAGCTAGCAGTATCATGTCGTGATCCAGCCATGCACAGGACTACGGTCACCATGCATGGAGTGGATGCACGGTGCTCATCCGGAGTGGCGTGGAACAGCCATGCAACGATGGCTGACCATATGCACGAGCAATGCATGCAGATCGCATGCGAGCAAACAACGATTTTGATTGTATCTGTATGAGCCGTTGATTGACCCTTATATACCGTAATACATCTAATTGCTCGTGGAAAATGGCTTTGTGACATGACCGAAACGTGGTTTACATCTCGTGATTTTGGCAACCAGCGTGCTTGACAACCGCGATTTCACAAACTTCGACTCGTGAATGAAAAAAGGTTTCACACGCGCATGCGCGAGCGAAGCGAGCGAGCGAAGTATATGTTATTAGCAGGTGCATCTATGTAGCACTATGTATAATTACGACTAAGCTTAATATTGAGCCTACATCGCTATCGAACCGGTTTCGCTACATCTGTATTCATGGCGTCGACAGCTGCAGCCAACGTGCTCGATGATGTCATACTTGAGTCGCAGGAATAAGGTCAACGTGGATTTTATGAAGACGATATGTAATAAATGCATGATTTAATGGGTCGTGATAGTCCTGCATGTGATACTCCTGCGCGCGACCCGGGAGGTCACGACTCGCGGCACAGCGTGACATCGCGGTCCCACAAGGGCGTCCTCATAATTTTGGCACCGGACTGCGTGACGCGATGAGAATTGCATGAAGTTTTAGTGTCACTGTCACGTGACATTCACGAGCAATTATATTCATTATGTTAGGTTCTACAGATCGTAGTGTAATCAATCTTCTGTTCTGTCAAGTCTCACGTGTATTACCTCCACTGATGACACAAGAGCTATCAGTGGCAGAACCTGTACACCAACACAGGTATGTGATAGCACCGACCCTTGCGCATAGCTACGGCATGGACGGGATCCCACAGGCCCTAAGGCCGAGGTCCAATGGTTTACGTCACAATGCGGGCCCCACCGTCGTCCTGGTGCCATCCCCCCCTGGCATAAGCAATAGTTGTTTGATGTGCATGATGCATGGGCTGAACCTGCCACCCTTTGTGAAGAGGACGAAGAACCAGTTGTCAAAGCGGGTCTTCCCATGATTGTTGCAGCCACTCTCGCTTCTGAATACATTTCTGCCGCCGCATATGGTAGCTTTGGCTGTCTCGTACATCCTTGCATCACCGTCTCTCTTGCCATTGCGCATGAACCCTCGGATGTCGGACTCTATCAGCATGCCAGCAATGGCCAAAAGGTCCCTTCACCTTCCTCCGTGGGTGCTTCGCACATGACTCACTCATCTTTTGCAGATTGGAGCAAAACAGTGACACTTGCATAGCAAACGGACCCTGTTTTGATAAAACGCGCGACACGCATACATGCACAACCACATCTCTCCGTTGTTGCTAGACCGCCGAAGAAGAAAAAAAATCGGTTCCATCGTTTTCTAGAAAAAGCTGTGCAGGCTTCCCAGGCCACTGCCGTGATCCAGCCATGTACATGGTTGCGGTCACCATGCATGGAGTGGATCCTTGGTGCTGATCCGGAGTGGCTAGGGAGCAACCATGCAGCGACACTGAGATTACGAGGTCAGTACCGACGCAGGTTGGAACCAGATTTGGGTCGGTATTGTGCAGGTTGGTAGTGTGTCAGCTCACTTGGAATTGACAGATATTTGGATCTACTGCCAGATACCAGCTTTAGAATGTGTTGGGATGCCTGTGATATTACATGATTGAAGATAAACTGACATTGCGTGGGTTTAGGCACAGACTGTGGTGTGCCATACCATCTTGGCCAGGTGGCATACCCGAGCAGGTTGGTACATGCTCAGGTGGGTACATGATCACCCATGATGAGGATCCTCTTAAACGGCCCGACGCTTCAATGCCATTTACAGCAATGTACGTGTGTGAGTATGCGGTGCCATTGGTGTTGCATGCAATGCACATGGCGTATTGCGCTGTTCTATCTGTCCTGGCTGCATGCCCGGTTCGCTTCGACTGCAACCGTAGACACATATTGAATCGCTAACAAAAGCGACGGCTGCAACATGTAGTTGATGACGATTGCGTTAATTCTTGAGAGATGCCTTGCTACTGACGCTACGAAAGCAGGATCTAAGGCAATGGCTAGCTGATTCCGTGCGTGTTCGTGTGCCAGTTCTCAGTTGTAGTACCAGTCCCTTTGATGTCCACGTCGCAACCGAATTGCACAGCGGCAAGTAGCCGGACGTCAGTATATAATGCATGTGTTTTCAAATAAGTTCGCCTGTCGATGATGACTTCTGTGAGGCCTTTGTTCCGCGAATCTGGCACGGCTGTACGCAAGACGACCACAGGCAACTTCCGACGCGACTGCCCTGCGTGCGACACGGATAAGTTCACGCGCAGCGCTAGCAGCCTATGAAGTTTATATACAGATATGCATTCTATCTCGTGTGATGCATACTATCTCGTGTGAAGCTTGCAACGATGTACAGGTACTCACCGCGGTTGGATGTACAGGCTCCATGTTTAATCCACGGACTTGGCATGCCCATGATCAATGCTGCACTGAGTCAAGGCGGAGGCGAGCAAATTGCATTTCTGTTGTGGACTCGATTGGCCACTGTGTGTTCCCACTGTATGTGTTGTGCTTGCAGCTGCATGATCATCAAGCTCTAACTAAGTAGAATACCCCAATGGAGCTTTGTGGCTCACAGATGTCCACATCGAAGTCATACTTGTGCAGAGTAAAGGCCTTGTTCAGCGCTGTCCAAGCAGAGGCCAACGTTCGAGCAAGTCTGCATGAGGATTTTGTACAATTCCACCCGCTCCAGCACCAGCAGCCCCACATTATTCTATCTGAGGTGATTTTTCTGCTGCATCACAGCGTGAGCTGCTGTGATGCTGTGCTAACGAGTTTCACAATTGCAGCATTCTCTCGTGTGCTGCTGGCCTAAAAACAGCCTCGACTGAGGGCTGCAGCGAGCTGCTGAGCAGTAGTGTGTGTTTCGACGCTGGCATGGCGTGTGCAGCAGCCTGACCCCACATCTTGTGTGCAGGCAAGTAGTGTCATCCGAGGATGTTCTATTGTGTGTATTCTTAAGCAGTTTATGCGCAGGTAAGCTACTGAGCCCATGAACTTGCTCCTTCTAGCCACAAGTTGCTATGTGATGGCTCTTTCTGTCTGTGTAATCCGCTAGCACTGCAACGAGGTAGCCATAGCAAATTTTTTTGCTTAAGTTGCTTAACTATCCGTTTGTTTCTACGTGTGTGACTTTTGTTTTGGCTGCAGTCAACATCGTCTGCTGGCAGCTGGCCAGCTCAACATCAGCCATACCAGCACCTCTACAGCCCCTTAGACAACAACTGCCAAGACAGGTGTGCTCTGTTCCAACTCCCGTTCGGTGAGCAGATTTTTGTATGCGCTTGTTTTGGTTTCTGTCTTGGTGAGACACCCACACTTATGGCAAGGCAATGCTTTGCAGGTCATTGGTTTCAAGTGTGCCACCAGCCGTGAGCGGATAACCAGATAGCAACACGTTCAGCAATCAGCTCTATCAGCTCAGCAGTATGAACCACAGATGCGCTTGACATCCTGACATACTGCATGGCTGACAGCTGTAGCGTGTGCCTTTGGTGAGTGTATCTCAGTTGGTGCTTCGGTGCTTGGTCACCCCAGCACTTGATTGCAACTACGTTTCATTCAAGTTTCAACCAAATCCTGTCATTTTCAGGTTTTTGACAACAGCGCGTCCAAGTATTTTCAGAGCCACCTCGAGGACTTCGCAGTCAGAGGGTAGAGGTTGATGTGACTGGGAGATCGCTAGACTTGTGCCCATGCCAGTGTGGGGGTGGTGTGTGAACGTTGACGGTGTATGAAGGATGACCGAGGCTTCTAGGGAGATTCAAGTATCAAAATAGTTCTTCATTGCGATGCTGCGTGTGCGGTACCGACCTAGAGAGCAATATCGACCTGTTGCCAAGGCTGTAACGACCGCAAGTACCAACCCTGGAGTAGGTATCACTCAAGTACCTACATTTCCAGTCAGGTACTGTGTCTACGTCGGTACCGCATGTTCAGTACTCGAGGCAGTGCGTTATTTGTATCAGAATGGATACTTTAGAGCGATATAGCCGCCACATTACTCGAATATATGGTATGTCAATTGAATTACACCAGTTGTCACGCAAACGAAACACCGCAGGCCCGAAGCCGAGCACAACACGCAAGAAGACGTTAACATGCCAGCCCGCCTTTCGCGCGGGATGCACAAGCAGGATGCACAAGCAGTTGCCATATGTATCGATGAGGTCCACATGAACCTGTAATAGAAGTCGGAGCGCCGCGAAATGAAGCTCATAACACTCGGTGCGGCACATATGCAATCTGTGAGGTGCTGAAGGCGAGACCCCGACAGAGGAGCTCATCGAAACACGACAGGCAAACAAACGCGCAAGATGGCATTAAAGGTAATATTTAGTTTACTCGGGCATACTGAGATGGAGGCGATGACCAGCGCTTCGCCGACAAGCCCTGCTGGCTGCCGTATCGAGCGAGTGTCCAGGCATCAAGGCTCTTCTGCCACCTCCGCTCCGCGCACATGCTGCAAATACATGATGTGGAATGGCGTAACATAATAGTTGGCGGCTAAATTTCCAGTTTCCTTGCTACGTGGGTTGCTACTGACATGGCTACAACAGAGCTTGTCAACGGATAAAGCACAGACGGGGAGCACAGACGGGGCCTCAACGGATAAAGCACAGACGGGGCCAACGATGCTTCCAGCAATGACTACTAATAGTGTACAACTTATAGAGCCGATTCACGGTGCTGTATCTCAGCCGTGGCTCGTGGCAGAAGCTCTGCCATCAACCAACCATGCACCTTTGCGGGTCCAATGCATGGTGTCACGGGCACGCACAACATCCGCGGATGTCGTGTACGACTTATTCGATCAAGTACTACCTTTGTGGCTCATCAGATCGGAGGCCAAAATCGGCTTCTTTCCGCTCATTCGCGTGCGGCGAACCCGGTACCGACCCATCATACCCAACCGCGGGTCTGTACTGGTCACGTAGCCCAAGTGGATTGCTGACCATATGCACGAGCAATGCATGCAGATCGCATGTGGGCAGACACTGATTCAAATCGTATCCGTATAAGGCGTTGATTGAACGCTTATATAGGCTCTACTGATCGTAGTGTAATCACTCTACTATTCTATAAAGTCTCGCGTGCATTCCATCCAACGAAGACACTGGTGCAGTCACGGGCAGATACTTGTAGACCAGGAAGGTATGTGACAACACCAACAACTATGCATGTCTACGGCATGCACATGATCCCACCAGCCCTAGGCCGCGGTCCGCTGGTTTACGTCACCACTGTCGATAACAACACACTGCATGGTGGCGGTTGAGAAGTCAACTAACATCGTAATGCAACCTCAGCCATGCCATGCATGAGGTAGCTAGTATCTTGAGGTGTTGTTGGAGAGCAGTTCTTCCACCTAGTCAAACGCATCTTGCAGCTCCAATGTCTTTGAATCCAGCCACGCCTGCATGCAGTTGCACCTCATGTAACACGGAGACAGTGACGCGGGCCAGCAGACATTGTCAAGTAGCGGATAAGCTCACACACACACACACATGTTGGTCCATGTGAATGCTATGTGCATGCGCGCACGTCGTGGCAGGATGATGTTTGGCGGGTTGTTGGATGGTCAGCGAGCAAAGTAGCCATAGAGGCCAGCAACGGCATGACAAGGTGACACGACCACGACCACGCAGCCGGCCTTAACATGGCTTCTACATAGAGGGTGTGACAACGGGCGAACAAGGCAGAAATCATGGAGGACAGGCCGTCTAGGAAAGCAACCACAAGGTGAAGTAAGAGGCCCCGAACGGGATGGGTGAAACACCAATGCATGGCAGCTGCGTGATCGAGGAGGAAATGAACAATGAGAGGACGGGTGATAGTAGCATGGCACACATCCAATGTAAGAAAAGCTTTCAGTATCCAAAACCCTAAGCAATGGCAAGACCGCTAGATGCAGTGTGACCAGGCGAGCAGCTACTGCTGCGGAGAAGGTCAGGCACTATAACTATGCTGCCAGCACTTTCAGGACGTCCTTTCAGGACGCCGGAAGGGCACAATAAGGACTGTGAAAGGACAGCGGAGTGACTGCAAGAGGCCGTTATTAGGACTGCCCGAGAGGACGCTGAGTTGACAAGGGACATAGCAGAGACTGCTGCGGGACTTGTGCAGGACGGGCTGAGGATCCTTGGAGGACACATGCTGCAAGGGAGAGGAAGTCACAAGGACAGTCCCAAGGACAGTCGAAGTCACAAGGACAGGGAGTCCTTAAGGAGTCCTAAGGGACGAGGTCAGCCTAAGCGCTCTATAGGACGACGTCCTAGGGACGCCACGATGGTCGATTGTGCCCGATCGACCGCAGCACCCCGGACGCCACGATGGTCGATTGTGCCCGATCGACCTCAGCACCCCGGACGCCACGATGGTCG
>JALKAD010000059.1:84223-94745 GCA_024500015.1 Ulva compressa | reverse complement strand
GATCGGCCCCCTCATCTCAATCGCCATCCCCACCACCTTTCGCATCAGTGCCGCAGCCTCCGCTATCGTCACAATTGCCTCTGGCCGCACCACCGCCAGCTCCGGTGACACCAGCGACTGAGCCTCTGCCACAGCAGGGCCCCTTGCTGCCGCGACCACAGGCACCGCCACAACCATTGCCGCAGACGCCCCAGCACCACGAGTGCCACCGTCCCCTTCAGCAACGCTACCGGCATCACACACGCTGCCGCCGCCAAGTCAGCCGCCCTCACCTCTGCTTTCCGCTCCATTGATGGCGTGTGGTGAGCAGGATGCAGCATGTTGCTCCGATGGGGTCGACCCCTGCGCTGCCGGCCTAGAGTGCTCGGCTGCTATCTGCGTCGGCCGCCCATGCGGCGCTATCGGGCAGCCATGCTGCGATTCTGATACCCCCTGCACGGACAGCATCTGCGACCGTGGCGGTGTGTGCGTCCCCTGTGGAGCCGCCGGCGAGCCTTGCTGCTCCCCGAGTTCCACCGCTGCCAGCTGCAGCAGCCCCGCTGACGTGTGCGTTGGGGCCGCGCCTGGCGGCTGCGAGCCCTGCGGAGGCGCCGGCCAGCCGTGCTGTGCTGGGCAGATGTGCACAGGTGGCGCTGCGTGCTCTGCCGCGGGCGTCTGTTCACCTTTGGAGGAGGGACGGCCTGGCATCGCATGCACAGCAGACAGCAGCTGCGGCACGGGCTTCATCTGTGGCGGTGGCGGCACCTGCGCTGCTGCTTGTGCAGGCCGGGGATGCCCGTGCTCGGCTGAGGCGGGCGCACCTGTAACTTGTGGCGGCGATCTGCCGTGCGCCCCTGGCAGTGCCAATGTGGGGACGTGTCAGGTGTGAGCTTGCACTGCATTGCTTCAGTTCCACGCACAATTCGATTGGCCAGCACCCTGGTATGAATGACTGAATGCATCATAGTATACCGGTGTGTTTCCAGCATCAAGCATCGGTCGGTGATGTTTGCGACCTGTTAATCCACCGCCTGGCATGCTTCCTCGAGTACATGTGTGGTGCATGTGCAGCCGTCCTATGAAGTGGTTCTGCGGTGGACCGGCGGCCGGGACCTCAACCTCAGGTACCGCACTTCCTCCACCGGCCCAGACCTCGGCCCGGCCGAGAATGGCGGGGGACGCGGCCGCGGGGTGCACTCCGGCGACGTCACCCGCCGCTGCGGCGGCGGGCCTGCGGAGGAGCGCATCACGTGGGCGGTGGAGGGCAGCTACGACGATGCTGTGCTGCTGGGGGTGCAGCCGGGCGGCTCCGACACCTCGTGCCCGGTCAACGCAACGATCGAGATCCTCCAGTGGGGCATCCTCGTGGAGAGCACCGACACCTCCGCTGCCGCTGGGGACCTCTTCTTCTATGTGTCGAGCCCATCGTAGGCCACCTGGTATGGATGTACGGTGGGCTTGTCCATTGCAGCGCGTGATTGATAGGCGCAGAGTTAGGGCTTCCTTAGCTGGGCGTTTCGTGCCCAGTCAGCATCTATCAATGCGCAGAGTGTCAAAATGACCGCAATGTGATATTTTGTCGAATGTAAACATTGCCAGCCTCCTTCAAAGTTTGAGGTACCTGACCTGCTGTGGCAGTACATGTGCCGCTGCCTACTGCCAGTACTCTACTGGGCACTGTACGTGTGAGTTTCCTGCTTTTTCCCCTCGGCGCTTCTGAGGCCTTGATCTATCACATGTGTGTGTTTGCTTTCGTGCCGGCGCAAGTTTGAACGAATTCGTTCTGGCATTTGCTCGTGTGGAGAGTAGCCTTGGTGCTTGCGGTGGGCTGTCTGTCTGTTTGCGTGTTGCCTGGTCTGTTGCCTCGGCGCTGCTGGGTCCTAGATCTATCACTGTGTAACACACACAAATGTCAAACAACGCAGACATAATGCACCAAGTACTGTACGTACAGTACTTGTATACATGACTGTGCTGCACACTGGCAGACACCAGCACGTGCACAGCTGGAACCACTTGATTTATTTGTGCCTGGTAATTTCGCAATATGCAAATACTTTCAGTCATGCGAATCAACAGCAGACTGCTTTTTCCTGTATGTTAGAAAGCGTCTCGTTCCACTTACACTCGAATTTACACTCAATGCCACACTGCTCAAGCTTCTGAAGCTAGCTGGCAGCCTCGGAAACTCGGCATCGTCGCCGTGTATCGAGGCTGGAGCAATGGTCGAGACTGTTCCCACTTCAGCGATCAACCCCATCACTGCGCTCCTTCCCTTTGTCCCTCTTGTTCCCCTCGTTGCCCTCGTTGCCCTCGTTGCCCTCGTTGCCATCGCTGCTCTCGTTCCCCTCATTTCCATCATTCCCTTTGTCGCCTACATTGCTGGATGTCCGATCGCCGCCTGCGCCCTGATTACGTTGCTCGTCGGCACCCCCTCCATCATCAACCGCGCCGCCTCCACCACCCCCATACCTGCCGCGTCCACCGCTTTTCCTCTCACCGTTCCCCTCACCGTTGTTCCCCTCACCGTTCCCCTCATCGTTGTTCCCCTCACCGTTGTTCCCCTCACCGCGTCCACCATTGTTCCCCTCATTGCCTTCATCGCCTTCGTTCCCTTCATTCCCCCGAATCCCCTCATTCAGGTGATCAAGGCGGCACGCCCTGAGTCTGTGGCTCCTCCTCCGGCCCTTGCGGCTCACGACCCGGCAGTGTCCAACATTGAAGCCACCACTCCGAGTGCACTTTGGGCACCGGGGCACGCGCAGCACGCACCTGAAAACCTCACGCAAGGCTTATGTACACCAGCCAGCGTGTCTGCCGGGAGCACAGTGCAATACCATAACGGGAGGTTATTGTTGGGTCTGCCGTGCGCTCTGGTTGTCCTAAATTACATTGGCAGGGCTGTGCCCTCGATGGATGCACCGGCTCTAGAGTGTGTGCTGTGCATGCCATCGTGTGCCACTGGTTTGGGGCCTGTCCCGAAGCGCACTGATGGCTGACCATACCCCCCCTTCTGTGTAGTGGTGCACTGCCGGATTCTGTATGCATTCTGTGGAGGGCTGGGCTGTGCATATGTGTGCCTCGTGTACGCAGGTCATGTGCGAATTGTACCGCCAACTGCGCGCACTGTAGCTCCTGACATCCTGGTGCTAGACTGCCATGGTCAGACTCTCGGATTGCAATTGGCTCGATTAGTGCACAAAGTGGTCTGATCAAGCATGCACGGTCACGCAACGTACACGCATGCGTACGCAGTGCATCCTGACGGCATGCTATATACACATATGGCGCGCAGCCTGAGAAAACACGGGCAGCCGGCCTTTTCGCGCCCGGCCATAGATACCAGGTACTAAGTACACTGACATCAGTGTGCAATGCATGCGGCGGATCCTGAGAAACGCGTGCCTACATGTACAGCTGCCAGACAAGGGCTCGTAATTTGACCAGCCTGTGCCCCATCAGGCGCGTCCGGTGTGTGCATGGTTGTATCAACTCAGCTTATGGTGCAGCAGTGGCCTTGGGATGCCACAACAACGGCCGTTCCCCTCGCGAGCGTTTTGGTCTGTACATGTTGCACCAGACACCAACAGTGCACGTTGCGCGCCGCTGAACTCATTATCCTATGCCTGACCAGCGCATGCAGTCCATGGTGACGGGGATGAGGGCAGGCTGTCCGCGTGACTGCCGATCTCAAGCATGCCGCAGAACAAGCAGAGGACTAGTGCTTGGTGAATACTTCTGCAACAGGGCGCACACCGTGACGCAGCATATGAACTGGCACAATGTCACAACAATTCTGTGAGCCGGTGGCCCGCTACAAGCTGCTAGCATTGTAGTATAATGTGCGTCCGCATCTACACATGTGACAAAGCACAGAAGAGCACGCGTGTGCGTACGCGTGTGAACTGTGTTACACAACTTGAAGAACATGAACAGGAATAAACATCACAGCAAGCCTGCCCGCCTGCCTGCCCCGGCGATCATAACAGGTTTCAAATTGCGAGGCCTACACCATGTCATCTGCGGGTGGCCAACAGCGATATCAGGCCTACTAGTAGGAGGGGCGCACCGTCACCTGTGGCAGGTAGATCCATGCAAGAGGTGCCGCGGCAGGCCGGTCAGCTGCACCACGTCTTCCAAACCCTGCCCTCTTTGCCATCTGCACGCTCGAATTGCCACTCGGGCTGCACTTGCATTTGCATGTTGCCTGACGCACCCACTGCAGGCGGAACCTCCTCTGCTGCGCCCTCCGCAACATCCACAGCAGTACGCGTGAAGATGCCCTCTGCCTCGAGGAGATCTAGATCTAGATCTGGGGCCGTGAGCGATGCAGAGAAGCTTCTGGGAATCCGGGGCGGCAGAGGCCCCCGCAGGCTCGCTTCAGGACTGTGGACGCTGGGGGCACGCATTACGTGGGCGAGTAGAAGTGGCTGTAGGGTGACACCAAGCTGGGTGGATAGTAGCAGGAGAATCATGGTGAAAAGCGGCGATCTGGAACCCATGGTCATCATCACTGCCACTGCGCATGCTGCATGCAAAATCCAGCCCTGAGAGGATGCATACGGCGGCCAGAACTCCGGTGGCAGGGAGGCCGGGAGGCTCGTATACATAAGAGGCGCAGCCCGGGCCGGCCCAGCTGCGGTGAACACACATGCAATGCGGCAACGGCAAGTGTGTGGAATGTTTTGCCCACGAGCGCCCTTCGTGTCTCGCCCTTACGCCCCTGCCGGGCCGCCGTCGAGACGCTGGTACGCCCCGCAGTAGGCGTGCACCCCCGGGCTCTCATGGGCGGGGTGCCCGTGGCGGAGTGCTCGGGCGGGGCTGGTTGCGGCGGTGGTGCTGTTGGGAGGATGGTGGTGGCCGAGCCTGCGGGGGGCGGACGGCATGGTGGGGTGCGGACGGTCGCGGTGTGCGGCTTTGGCGTGGTTGACGCGGTGGTGGGTGCGTTGGAGTGCTTGGGTGTGGCTCCGCAGGTTTAGTTGCATCAGTTGTGCAGGTTCGTTGTGGCTTCGCGCCTGGGGCTGTTGCTGCTTGATGCTGCCTGCTTGCGGGGTTTTGGTCGTCTGCTTTCCTGCTGTTGCCCTGACCTGCCGGGCTCTTGCGTTGATCTCAGTTTAACACAGTGTTTAAGCTATGCCACCGTGACGCCACCGCGACGTTGACGAAGCTATGATCTCTGGCCGTGTAAAACGAAGACACTTACACTTACTGCCACAAGTTAAACGTACCTACTGAAGATGCGGCCACACTCGGCATTGTTGTTTATCGAGACTGGAGCAATGCATTCATATATGATTGAGACTGCACTGCTTCAACTATCAGCCCCCTCGTTCCCCTCGTTCCCCTCGTTCCCCTCGTTCCCCTCGTTCCCCTCGTTCCCCCCTGAGTCGTTCTCGTCATTCCCCTTCAAGTTGCCTCCCTCACCCCCCTCATCCCCTTCGTTCCCCTCATTGCCCTCGTTCCCCTCATTCCCCTCATTCCCCTCATTGCCCTCGTTCCCCTCGTTTCCCTCGTTTCCCTCGTTCCCCTCATTACCCTCATCCCCATCGTTCCCGTCGTCGCCTGCATTGCCGTCTGTGCCATTAGTGGTTGCTCGCTCATCACCACCTTCGTCATCGTCCGCTCCACCATCGACCGATCCGCCTCCACGCCGGCCCCCATACCTCCCGTCCTGACCCCCATTGCCTTCAAGACCTTCATTGCCTTCATTGCCCTCGTTGCCTTCATTTCCTTCGTTACCCTCAGTCCCGTCATTCAGGCGATCAAGGTGGCAGGCTTGGAGTCTGTGGCTCCTCCTCCTGCCCTTGCGGCGCACCACCCGGCAGTGCCCGACATTGAAGCCGCTAGTCCGTGTGCACTTGGGGCACCGGGGCACGCGCAGCACACACCTGAAAACCACACTCGAGCTTTAGACACACCAGACAATGTGACTGCTGGCTTCATATGCATAAAGGTGGTGGGGTCATGAACACCCACAATACGGTGGTGAATATATACGGCGTCATGAATACCCACATGCATGCATACTAGCAGTACACAGTAGGGATCTATGCGTGGCACTGGACAACATGAGCAGTCTAGACGAAGTGGTGGCTAGCACGACAACGCAGCCCGGAAACGCGTCACTGCACACATGCCTTGTCTACTGTCTGTGTTACGCTGTACATGTGAAGACGTAGGACCCCACAGCGCCGGGGCAACAGAGCCGTCAACAGGCAAGCAGACAAACCATCGCACAAATTTCCACAAGTGATCGTTTTGGGTGCCCATGCATGTAATGCATGTACACGTTATCACTTCATTTCTTGCCTCTATGCACTGCTGAATCAATTAGGGCTTCGAGGCCTTGGGATAGAGAAGGCTCTCTCTAGTTGACAGGGTTGCGTCATCATGATTGCAAGGCTTGCATTATCTTACATGCAAGTGCGAAAAAATTTCAGGATCCATGGAGGGGCACACCGTCCCCTGTGGCAGGTAGATCCATGCAAGAGACGCCGTGACAGGCCGGTCAGCTCTACCACGTCTTCCACCACGTCTTCCACCGCTTGCTCATGTTGGTCATGTTGGCCATGTTCGCCTTCTGCGCGTTCGAAGCGCCCCTCTGAGTCGGGCTGCACTACAAGCACTTGCATGTCGTCCGAGGCGCCCACGACAGGCAGAACCTCCTCTGCGCCCTCCGAACGATCCACACCAGTGCGCGTGAAGATGCCCTCTGATTCTAAAGTTGCGTGCGATGTGGAGAAGCTTCTGGGAAGCCGTGGCAGCAGAGGAACCCGCAGGCTGGCTTCAGGACTGTGGCCGCTAGCGCTGGGGGCGCGCATGGCGTGGGCGAGAAGAGGTGGCTGTAGGGTGACACCAAGCTGGGCAGCTAGTAGCAGGAAAAGCGCTGTGGCAGGAGGCGATCTGGTCTCCATGGCCACTGTCATGGCCAGCTGCATGCAAAAGCAGTGCTGCATGCGAAAGCCAGGATTCAGAGGATGCATGCCAGGCACGGCCACAGTGACTTGAATAGTGCAACTTAAACATTGGTAAAGTTAGTCAACCTGTGGACATTTACAGGACAGCACCTTTTCAAAGCCAAGGTAGTCAGCAGATGCTCCTCCACAGCCTTCAGCAGCGAACAAGACCTCTGTCAGCAGAAACTGATATCTAGCACCTTGTGGGAAGGGAATTGAGCCTCCTCTCTACTAGTACTAGCTATAGAGTACTGCTTGGAATCTGCCCGGGCTGCTTCAAACGTACATGTGTGTTGCTGCAGTTGTCTGAGTGGTGCAGTTGAGCTCTAGTGGAGATGCTGCAGCAGTAGGTATCTCAGGTCTACAACGGGAACATACTGATATCAGTTGATGCCTCTCAGGCATAAAAAGCACTGGGACATGCACTAGGCGTACTGCGTTAACGTTGGCCAACGCTTCGTGAACCCTTGTAGGCCCGGGCTGAATGTACTCAATTCAGTCAAAGTTTTGTTTGCATCAGCACGTCCAGATACTAATTACTAATTACAATGTATCGTGAAGCTGCAAGTTCGTGGTGTGCGTGGTGAAGCTGCAAGTTCGTGGTGTGCGTGGAGGCCCGGGCTGGCGCGAAAGTATGCCGCCATGCATGTACATGTGCCTGTATACAGTAGTGCCTGTGGAGACCATGAATACTTTGCTTGCTAGAGTGCTACACTTATATCGGTCGAGGAGCCCGACAGCAAGAGCGACAAGCAAGCAAGCAAGTGAAGCCCGGCAGGCCTGCGGCCGGCAGCAAACAGCAACACGCTTGCTAGCTATAGAGTGCAATGCTCAAGCCGCAGCAGCTGACAAGACGTCGACTTCGACTTCTCGAGGATGGAAGTATATGCACACCACAGCGAAGTATGAACAGCGACAGCTGAACACGAAATATAGGAATGATACGCATGCAGCGGCGGGCTGCAGCCGGCTGTGATGTTCGCAGTCAGAACGGGCCCGCGGGGCTGCCGCAGGCCTGGTAGCGCCGCCTGCAGACCCGGCCGTAGCGACGGCATTGAGATCGTTCAGCTTCGAGGACAATGCAATACTCCGACGTTCGAGCATTCGGTACCATACACATGAATGGCAATTGCGTCACAGTCTTACCAATACTGACAGGTCGTCTGCTTTCCTGTTGTTGCCCTCGCTGCCGGACTCTTGCGTTCATCTCCGTGTAACACAAATACTGACAGCAAGTTACAGATGGCAGGAGCTCGATGGCGCATGCCACTGGCATATCATACGTAGCCACCAAGCATGCGTAACTACGTTGCTCAGCGGTGTACAAAACTACTTCAGCCATTGCAGGGTAGCACCTTTCTGTTCCAGTGGGCTAAATGTGGAGGTAGATTACGTGGAATGTAATCTCACATAAGGTGGAAGTGGTGACAGTAGACCGAAAATCTCTTGTCTTCGGTGTCTACAGGGGTCTGCAGCACTGCTGCGGGCCGGAGGCTGTGCAGAGATTGGATGTTTCTAGAGGCTCCCCCATCGGATCGGGCCCATGGCCTCTCTCTCAGCGGTTCTAGGCAGTAGTGGACCTCCTCAAGGGGTGGAGCCTCCGGGCTCCATGTGCCACCGGGCGCCGGTGTTTACTCAACACCAACGGCCTGTGTTTACTCAACACCACCGTCGTGTGACCATAACATGATCTATGAGTGGGTTACATCATGCATTGATGTCCAATGCATGCAGACCAATTCAGTTCAGTCGGTGCTGCCTGGCCATGGCCGCACACGATCCCCTCGGACGGTCTGTAGGCGGCGCTAGCCACTGCGCCATGCTGCGTGCTGTATATACAGGTAGGTGCAGCGGCAGTGGCGGTGGTCGGGGCCAAGTCTGAGCGTGCTCCCCCGCCTCCGCTTCCCCGCGCTCGGTCATGCCAGTGTCCTGCCAGACCAGTGCCAATGCTCGACCACGCTTGGCCAAGTAGCTCGGTCGTGCCACTGCCCTGCCAGTGCCGCGCGGCTGCTTTGAGGTCCGGGCAACCGGCTGCTCCTCGCCACCCTGCATCTGCTGGGCCGCCGGCCGCCGTCCGCCGTCCAGGGGCCAGTGCTCGCTGCGCTTGCCCCCGAGGACCATCTGGCCGCTCTCATGCATGTGCTGTGGCAGCGCGCCGGGCGGCACGCCGAGCACAAGGGCTGAACCCGAGGAGGCGCTTGCCCCCGGGCTCGCTTGGGGATGCTGGGGCTGACATGCGAGTGTTCTCGGGTGGGGTAACAACAATCATGCAAGCAGCCGGCATTCATGTGATCCAGCAAAACCCCCGCGAACCCACCATTCAGCCTGATTTGACACGAGCAACAACAGGTCCATCCTCCGCCGGCCGGACCACATTCGGGATGTTCAATTCATCGAGATACCAGCAATAATGTGGTCCGCGGGAAAACCTGCCCCCCGGGAGGGGGGGGGGGATGCAAGTTTGCACATGAATGTCGACATGGACAATCGGAAATGTGTACAGCTGTTGTACCAGTAGACGGAGACTGGTCACCAGTCAATGGTGTGCGTTCAACGCAGCCGCTCGTTGGATATGTTTTTACGTCGACCATAAATTCCTTCGGCGATGCCGATGGAGTCGGCACTCGGTAGACACGGCGGCAGGGCAGTTCCCGGTCAAGGCAAGTACGCGGCCTACACGCGGGGAGGGCAGTTCCGCTCTACAGCCCGGGGCGCAATTACGCGTGCAGGGTTCAACAGGTGGCTTCAAGTTGCACTCCGATCTCGCCAGTGAGGGGCCACATATGACCAGGGGACGGACAGGCCCTTAAGCTGGTCAAAGACTCTTGTGTAGGCAGTGCTTAGTTTGGATGCCAGATTACGGCGGTGGCGTGATAGTCATCGCCGCTGTCAGCGCCGCTGTGGTGTGCACTGGCCGGCGACCGGGGGTGGGGTCTAAGGGCGATCTCGAGTGGCTGGATGATGCGCATAGCGGGGCGGTGACTGATCAAAAAGAATGTGTATTACAGTACCCTTCCTCAAGATTTGTTTAAAATCGCTTCCAGTGTGGTCTCATTGGCTTCACCGCTTGCACTGACAAGCAAGTGTGTATGTGCTGTGCACCCCACGCCACCCCATCACAGCCGGCATCCGAGCCGCGCTGCTTTGACAGGCCCCTACGCATGGGCAGGCCGAGCAGTGGTCGCTGAGCCACTGCGACGGCCGGCTGTTGATGCTGACTCACATCCTGCCCGGATGTCCTGCGCGGCTTCGAGGTGTGTGTGATGATCACACTGTGCTCTCATGAGGATGCTCAGCAGTTGAGGCAGACACGCGCGATGGACGCTGGGTTTCAGACGTGGCACGATGGCGTGCTGCCCGGGTGTCTTTGGCACAGCACAGGTCATGCACGTGGACACGCTGGCTTGAAGCAAGTCGCCTCTGCTCTTCATTGCGTGCCGCTCCTGCTCTGTTGACACATGCATGCAGCTGAGGCCGAGTCCGCCCTGTCTCCGGGTCACAGGTTTGTGAACTTGAAGGTCATGTGCATCTGGATACATGGTGGCGCTTGCGGTGGCCGTGGTCCCGCACGAGCAAGTGCATCAATC
>JALKAD010000059.1:60018-82887 GCA_024500015.1 Ulva compressa | reverse complement strand
ATGGGATGTACGGGACGCGTACCGCTTCCTCCAAACGATTGCGGAGGTGGCGGCGGGACATGGCGCGGTCTCTAGGCGCACTTTCATGCTAAATGCCATGCGCGACCTATCCAGGACGCTGTGCCGCGCTCTGGCGCGCCAAGCGCGAGCGGCCGCGCCCCTTCGCGCAAGGCTGGTCGGGCGGGCGCTGCTACCCGGCCTGCCTGTCCCCTCTGACGGCCTGCCGGCGCTGACATGCCATCGCGTGTAGACTAGAACCGTGTACTGGCCCCCGCTCCCCCTACCCCCTCCCGCCCCCCCGCCGCCGGTCTCCCTGCCTGCTTCCCCTTCCCTCTCCTCCTCCCCCTTCCCTTCTCCCCCGCATCCCCGCCCTTCTCCTCAGCCACTCCTCGGACACGGCTCGTACCACAGCGTTCACGGCGGTGGCTGTGGCTGCAGCCCATGGGGCAGGTGGCTTGGGGCCGCGGCGGTGGCTGTGGCGCGCGGCGGCGGGCCCTTTCAGGACTGCCGTGGTCGGATCAGCGCCCGCCGGGCGCGTTGGGCCCCGTGCATGATGACTGTGTTTGGCATGTGCGTGGACTTCGCGATGCTGCGCTCGCTTCCTGCGTTGTTTATGTGTGTGTGTTTGCTTTCGTGCCGTCGCTGGTCCGTGCGAGCACTTGCTCGTGCGGGCAGCAACAAGCAGCAACAGCCCCAGGCGCAGAGCCACGACGAACCGGCACAACTGACACAACCGCACCCGCGCAGCCACACACGTACACTCCAATGCACCCCACCACCGCAGCCTGCTGGAGCCGTCACAGCTTCACTGGGCGTGCGGTGCTTGCAGCTGCATGAGCATGGAGCATGGACACCTGTGAGTCACCAAGCTCCATGTAGCCGCACTGCTCAGTGGTTGCGATTCGTGTAATGACTCACAGGTGCTGATGGAGCATTGTGACTCACAGGGGTCCACAGCTGAGTCATACTTGTGCACTGTCATGGCCTGGTTCAGCACTGTTCAAGCAGAGGCCAACGTTCGGGCAAGTCTGCACATGCGGAATTCGAGCAACCGCACCCGCTCTAGCCCCAGCAGCGCCACAGCATTTTACCTCAGGCGATTTGCCTGCTGCATCACATCATGAGGTGCTGTGGTGCTGTCCTAACGAGCTTCGCAATTGCAGCAGTGTCTCGTGAGCTGCCGGCCCACAAACAGCCTCGTCTGAGCAGAACCAGCAGCTGAGGGCTCAGGTGAGTGCACTGCTCCACTTGGTCCACTGCAGGGGCTAAAGAGAGCTGCTGAGCATTAGTGTCTGTTTCGACGCTGGCATGGTGTGTGCAGCAGCCTGACCCCACATATGGGGTGTGTGCAGGCGACCAGTGTTCTCCGAGGACGCTGTATTGAGTGTTTTCTTGAGCAGTTGAGACCGGCCGGGTGAGCTACTGAGCGCCTGAACTTGCTCCATTTAGCCACTGGTGGCTATGTGATGGCTGTTTCTGCCTGTGTGACCTGATAGCACTGCAGCGAGGTAGCCATAGCATGTTTTTGCACAAGTGGCGTCTATTTTGGCTGCGGTCTACATCATCTGCCAGCTCAACATCAGCCACTTCAGCAGCGCTACAGCCCCTTAGAGGGCAGCTGCCAAGACAGGTATGCTCTGTTCCAACTCCCTGTTGGTGAGCAGATTTATGTATGCCCTTGGTTTGGTTTCTATCATGATGAAACACCCGCACTTATGGCAAGGCAGTGTTTGCGGGTCTTTGGTGTCAAGTGCGCCACATGCCATGAGCGGACAATCAGATAGCAACACGTTGAGCTATCAGCTCTATCAGCTCAGCACTATGTTCACAGGTGACCTTTGCCCTTGACATCTGGACATTACGCATTGCTGACAGCTGTAGAGTGTGCCTTTGCTGTGTGTATCTCAGTTGGTGCTTCGGTGCTTGGTCACTGACACCCCAGCACTTGGTTGCAACCATGTTCTGTTGTGTTTTTCAGGTTTTTAACAACATCGCATCCAAGCAATTTCAGAGCCAACTCGTGGACTTGGCGGTGAGAGGGGAGACGTTGATGTGACTGGGAGATTGCTTTGTGCCCATGCCAGTGTGGTGGTGGTGTGTGAATGTTACCTTTTGTATGAAGGATGACCGAGGCTTCTCGGGAGATGCAAGTATTAAAATAGTTCTTCATTGCGATGCTGTGTGTGAGGTACCGACCTAGACAGCTGTATCGACCTGGTGCCATGGCAGTAGCGACCGCAGATACCAATCCTGGAGTAGCTGTGAGTCGAATACCTACCTATTCCGGACGGTATACCGTCCGCGCTATACCACGGTATAGCGCGCTATAGCATCTGCGTCGGTACCGATGGTTCGGTACTCGAGGCATTGCGGTGTTTATAGCAGAATGGATTCCTTAGAGAATTCCGCGCCCGTAAACCTCTAATACATGATATATAAGTTGAACTGGATCAACGTTCATGCAATTGAACCACCACAGGCCCGTAGCCGAGCACACCACGCAAGCAGAGCTAGACAAGTCTGCCCGCCTTTCGGGCTATATGCACAGTCGGCTTCCATATGTGTCAATCATGTAGATTTAAAGATGCAACAGGCGTTGGGGAGCCACGAAATTGAGCTGGAAACACTCCTCGCGGCACATACGATATCTGTCGGGTGCTGAAGGCTAGACCCCGACAGACAACCCTTTAGAAGCATGACAGGCAGATATTCACACGACATGGCATAAACCATGTTACGGAAACGTACTGCGATGAAGGCGACGACCAGCGCTTTGCAGACTAGCCCTGTTGGCTGCCGTACCCGCGGGCCGGCGAGAGCCCAGCTGCAGGCCTGCGTGAAAGCTCCCCAGCAACCTCCGTTCCGCGCACATTGAGTTCAGCAAGGCCTTAATTTTGTTGTGATATGTTATTGTACGGATGAGTTTCGTGTGTGCTTGCTGTGTGGTTCGCTACGTAGCGAATCGTATACGGGGCTGGACGCTTGACATGCATATGGCTAGCGCTACGTATACAGCGAGAGCTTGTCGACGGAGAAGCACAGTCGTAGCTAAAACAGGCAATGGATGCTTCCAGAAATGCTTCCTGACATAATGTATCATGTCGCGCCGCTTCACGGCGCTTTCTCTCTGCTTGGCTTGTTGCAACAGCCCTGCCGCTGGTTGGTCAACCAACTGGCCGTGGCTTGTTGCAACCATGCACCTTTGCAGGTCCGATGCATGGCGTCATGGGCCACGCACGACATCCGCAGGTGTCGCGTGCGAACTTTTTGAATACATGACACTCTAGAGATCTGTGTTTCAGATCTGTGTTTCATCAGAGACAGAAATTTGCTCGTTTCCCGCTGTTTCTCATGCAGCGATTTCAAACGGTGACGACCCAGTGTACCGAATTGCAACTGCGTGTCCGTATTGCAATTGGGCACGTATCTTCTTCATTCAGTGGCTTAGGTGTCACGCCCGAATCCCCCCGATTCGGTGGCATGCCAAAGCCATATGGGCATCGGACAGGGGCAGAAGACACAGTGTTGGTGTGCCAGCAACCTGGCTACATGTGCTCAACTTCTGTCTTGACTGAGCAGATGTCTTTACTCATCGGATGTGTGTTACACAGTGATAGATCTAAGACCCAGCAGCGCCGAGGCAATAGACCAGGTAACACGCAAACAGACAGACAGCCCACCGCAAGCACTCATCGGATGTGCAGATGGTCACACTCTTCAACCTCAGCTGCAGGTACGTGAATGCCTCACCTGCCAGGCATTGGCCATGGCACCCCCGCAGTGGCACACGTGCACGCTTCCCTGCTTCGTTTGGCCCCGCAGTTTGCTGCTGCAGCACGCCGCGTCCGCCGCACTCGTGCAGATCTAGCTCGAGCGGGGACTTGGTGCTGCTCTGTGCTGCTGCGAGTGCATGTTGGCATGCACAACTCCTGCGCGCACGCTCAGGCTCGGCGCCTAGTTTATGCGTGTATATGATCATGATGCGTGTACATGATGAGTGTACCTCCCCAACCCTGCTCGCACGGGTGTCGCGGGCACTGCCCACAATGGGCATCCGTGCCCCAATGGGCACCCGTCTGACCCAGACGGTCTGGGTGTGTTACACAGTGATAGATCTGGGTGTGGCATGATCCCAGATTACTCATCTTTCCTTACATTGTGTTCGTGAATGTTTTCTTTTACGCATGTGCTGTTACATGTACAGCTGTCCGGAGTTTGGGTTTTGCGCACGAGCTGTGGTCGTTTGCAGCTGCTGGTCTAATGAGGGATGCAGCGCCCTGGAATGCGGTGCCCTTGTTACCTGGCTGGCCACGCTCGAATCGCACAGAAGTGATCAATGCATGATGTTGAGCCTTGTGGCAATTGTACATTGAAGTGTAGAAAGCTGCTGAGCGTGTAGAGAGTCGTGCCGTGGAGAGGATAGCGCGATTCTTGAGCTGGTTTGTTTCAGTTTGCGTACAGCAGATGGCCATGGTGACTGGTCTGCTGCCTCGGCGCTGCTGGGTCCTAGATCTATCACTGTGTAACACACCTGGCCATGGTGAACGTGTTCGATGGCTTCTGTGTTTGACAAGTTTGTGGAGCATACCTCTGTAACGTATCTCATTGCATCCTGAAGTACACATCGCGGACGTGTGAACCGTGGAGCGCGGACAATGGGAGATGGGCAAGAGGATGCGGGTCATCATGCATGACCATTCATCATGCGTGACCACTCGGAACGGTTCTGTTACACTCAATGCACTGGCAGCCGCACTCACCACAGCCTGTTACAACTGTGTCAATTTGACACATGTCCACTTAATAAACATATGCCAATTTGCGACACAGTTTGAACCTCCCCTCAGAGGGGAAGACCTTGAAAAACCCCCCTGCTGCTCTGCGGACAGAGCGTGCTCTTCTCGAGACCAGAGACTCACGCGACAACCTCACCAATCATAAACCCCGCATCCACCACACACATCGAGCCCTGCGCCTCTACATCTGCGACGCCTTCACCGGCGCACGCATGCTGCGTGCTGTGTGTCATGGCGGGAGCCGATGGCCCCTGATCTTCCAGCCAGCCCCGTCGCTGCAGCTGGAACTTCTTGCCTGCCGGCACGCGCAACCCGGCCGACAGCTCGTTGTACTGCAAGTCAACATACTGCAGCTCCTGCAGTCCGGCCACAGCGCGCAGCACGCACAGCGCGCCATCATCGTCGATATCGTTCCAGGCCAGGTTCAGCCTGCGCAGCTCGCTGAGGCCCGCCAGCGCGGCTAGCAGCGGATGCTGGCGCGGGTTTGCTGTGTGTCGTGCTGTGCATGCTGCCCTGCGTGCTGCGCGCAGACCGGCCCCGATTTCGTTGCCACCAAGGTCTAGCCGCGTAAGGCGCGGCGCGGCCGCGATGAAATGGCGTGCGATGCCTGCGCAGTCGCGAAAATGGTTCGCGGCAAGGTCGAGTGTCCTGAGTGCCACAAAGTGCGGTGCATGATTTGCATGCATGCAGCCGGTTGGGGAGATCGAGCCGCAGGACCTCCACATGTCAAGGAACTGCTGCTGAGCAGCCGTGAGAGGGTGCTGCATTGCCGGGTGTGCCTGCATGCATGTGCTTTATCTTCCCTCAGCCGAGCTCTACTTCGTGAACAACCAAGAGAGTGACCCGATGCTACATATGCCATACCACATCGCCCATACAGACGCGACAAGAGTTTGACGTCCCATGCATGCGCAGACTGCGCTTCACGCTGTGCTGTGGCTGCAAACAAAGCTCCTCACCGCGTTCTTACCGGCTGCCGTTCCCAGCTCAAATGACACGGCACAGCAGCTCTGCCAATCTGGACGCGGAACAGCGGGTGAAGATCATTGGTGTTTAATGATTCTCAGTATCACTGTCAGGGGCGCATGCACAGCAATTGCGCTGAGGGACCTGCGCCGGCTGCGCCGCTCAGCCTGGTATACATGTGCCGGTTCTCCATCTCGGTCCATGGCAAGCAGACGGGCAACAAATGCCGGAACACAGGCCGCAGGGAGCGTGGCCATAAGCGCAAGCAGCATGTCGGCCGCATGATTGGATTACGAACCTGGCCTGAAAACCTTGCGTTTTCGTCCTCCTCCACGCCGGCGCCACCACGGCCATCCTCCAACCCCATGCCCCACAGTGTCAACTCCTGCAGCTCCTGTGCCTGCACCAGGCCCCCAGCAGCCACCCCTGCATCCCAGCCGTTTACCGCGACGAACTGCAGTGACAGGCGCGTCAGCAGCCGCAGCTTTGCAGCAGCCGCGGCCAGCTCCCGGCAGTCCACCCACCACGGGCCCCAGACGTCACACAACACAAATTCGACCTCCCTCAGCCCGCGATGCATGCCGAGCCATGCTGTGGGGACCTGCCCAGTCATCCTGTCTGCGACATGCGGTGACACCGTTGTGTGCATGAAGCATAAGCGCTCCAGCGCAGCCAGGTGGCACCTCGGCAGCGCGGAGTCTGGAAAGAAGGACGCGTCAGCCCGCAGCACGCGCAGGCGCGGGCACTTGGTCAGGGACATCAATAGCTCTTCAGGAACATTGGAGCGGGTGTGCGACAGGTCGAGGAACTCGAGGCTGCTGGTCAGCCGCCCCCACCCCCACTTCAGCACGGTGCGGTCGGTCCAGCCACCCGTCAGCACCAGGTGGCGAAGTCGCGGAAGGCGAGGCAAAGCTATGCGGCGCGTGCGCCGTGGCCGCATACTGCAGCCCGACACCTCCAGCCACGTGAGGTGGCAACAGCGGTCCACCACGGCGGCAAAGGAGCTTTGTACATACAGCCGGCGCCCGTCCTCGTCCACGACCGCCCGCAAAGCGTCCACATCACGGAGGCAGAGCGACTGCAGCCGCTGTGCGGGGCAGTCCAACGCGGCGGCAAGCGTTGTGAGTTCGTCGGGGGAGAGGGAGACCCGGGAGAGCGTGAGGTGGCGGAGGTGCGCAGCGTGAGCGCGCAGCGTTGCGGCGAGCGCTTTCGCGAAGAGCGGACAGCGGGTGCCGCTGTGCAAGCCACACACGCTGTGTGCCAGCATGCGCGCGTCCGAGAGTTCCTTGACGTCCTGCCCGGATTCGGCGTGCGTTGTGATGCACAGCGTGCGCAGCATGCCAGCTGTAATGTGTGGGGCGTGGAAGAGGACGTTTGCAGCTTCGCATCGTGAGGTGTCGCAGATGCGGAGCGTTCCGGCGGCAGCGGGGCGGGCTCTGGAAGCTTCTGTGCATCCAGAGGCTTCTGGTGGTTGAGCGGCGTCATCGATGGTGTGGGACACGAGGGCTTCAACAAGGAGGATAGGGGGCAGGTGGGCCACAGTGGAGAGGGGGACGTGGCGGAGGGCGTCAAAAAGGTCGTGTGGATGCATGTCCACCATGCATAGCACCTGCAGTAAGCGCCACGAAATTACGTGTAAGCAGCACAAGCCCACACGGCCCCTGCGTGTGGGGTGTGGGTGGTGGCATGCAGTCACCAGGCCAGTGTGTTGAGCCTTGAGTGTCGAGTCGCGGATCTGGGTGCGTGTGCTGTGGCCCGGGTGCGTAACGTGCGCTGTGGCCCGGGCCAACATGTTGCAACAGCAAAGCAGCCGAGTATGTCTTACACGGAGATGAACGCAAGAGCTCGGCAGCGAGGGCAACAGCAGGAAAGCAGACGGCCAAAACCCCCGAAAGCAGACAACAGCAACAAGCAGCAACTGTCTCAGGTGAAAAGCCACAACGAACCGACACAGCCGACACAACCACCGCCGAGTATGTGTACCACTGCAACGTGTGTTCATGTGACATATCTATCTAGGCACTTGACACTGAAAATATAAGACGAGAGCGGCAGTTGGTGCTGAAACTTTTTGTGGTTTTCCAAGCAGAGCGCACAGCCCAACGGCAGCACATGTGCCGTACAACAGGGGGTTTCGGTTTTGGTGCTCATGTGGGTGATGTGGATTGAGGTTCTTGAAGACACTGGCATGTGAGGGTGGCATGCACCGTGCAGACTGCGGTGTGCAGATTGCTGCATGCATGCACACACACTGTGGCACGGCACGGGCAGTTCATGCACCAGTGCACACAGGTTCGCAGCGGTGCACAAAGCTCTGGCGCACAATTTCAAAGCTGAGGTTCATGCATTCGTGGAAGGATTGCCGACCGTCTCGCGGATGAAGATGGCACGTGGCAGGAGTGTACGCTAGTCCATCATAGGACAGGTGGCGTGCACTGACGGGGATACCGAGCTGTAGATTGCAAGCAGGCGAACTTCACCAAGCAGGCTTGCAAAGTGCTTGGCATGCATACCGGGTATGGTGCGCACCTCTGCCACTTTTCCATCGTCAACGACCTCAGCAGGTTCCCGCGAGGCGTGCACTGCCGTGGAGAATGCCTGGGATGCCTGGAAATCCGAGACAAGTCTGGCAGAGATTGCTACGAGCACAAGCTGTCGCGTAGTCTCGTCTTGCAGGAAGGCAGCCACCTGAATTGTGTGCCGCAAGTCATGACTTTCTCATCCGAGCGGCAGCCCTGGCCGTGACAGCGAAATGAGTAGGACCACACATGTGCGGAATTGATGGCAGGCAACAGCGTGTATCAGGGCAAGGCGTAGACAAGCGTGTTTGTGTGATTTCAAGTGCAGGCTTTCCCAGAGAGGATGAGGTTGGAACACGATGCCAAGCAGCTGAGATCTCATCACACACACCAATCTTTGTTAAGCAGTTGTCCGGTTCGATTCAGCATTGGTAGGTTGTAGCGCACCCGTAGGACGTCAGCTGCATCGCCAGCGCTCCAATCAACTCCAGAGGGCTCTACATCTCCACGCGCGACACCACGCCACTTTTCGAAAGCGTCGGCAGATATTCCTAACTGCAGGGGAATGGCGCCGTCTGCTTCATCAGCGATGAATTTTACCAATTCAGACCGCTGTGGGTGAACCAGGAGAGCTAGTGCTAGGTCTAACGTAGACGTCGACGTGCGCGCCAGGTCGGCAGTTCCGCCTGGCGCAGGGCCTACCTGGGCCCCGCTATCCATATGACCCTTCATCATAGTTCCTAATTCTTCGAGGAAATTCGGTGCAGGAGGCCCAGGAGCACTGCAACACTGGAGTGACTCCGGGGAAGGGGCAGGACTGAGACAACATGTTACGATGACTCCACGTTGCATTCAAAGCTGATCAATCAGCAGCTCCGAAATTTGTGGCGATGTCGATGCTGGCGCGTTCTCATGTGCATTCTGTACGGGGAGTCTCGATGTCAAGCCCTCGCTGTAAGTGCACTTGCAGCTTCTCGGGAGCTGCATGCACGCGCTTCACACCCCTCCCGCACCTTCTTTGCCGCGGCCGCGCGCGGATGGCTCAGAATTCTGCAGGACTATGAGCAGCACTGCAGCTGTGGCTTTAGGCAGGTGTCTATACATCGAAGTAGCAATCATTGTGCCTTACCGGTCGACAGCCTGAATATCTACGATTCTCGTTAAATGTGCCTGCAGCTCTTGAAGCACATCACCTGTGTATATAGGTGCCTGTGCACAAGACAGTTTGACTCAAGCTGTCCAGAGCCTGTACACCTCTTCACCAAGCTGGTCAGAGCTTGTACACCTCCTTAGGCAGCAGCTGCCATGACGGGTACAGTGCACTGTTCCGACTCCCTGTCGATGAGCAGATTTATGCATACTTTGATTTGGTTCCTATCTTGATAAAACACCCGCACTGAGGGCAAGGCGGTGTTTGCAGGTCTTTGGTCTCAAGTGTGCCACATCATGGCGCCATGATGCCATGAGCGGACAATCAGATAGCAACACGTTGAGCTATCAGCTCTGTCAGCTCAGCAGTATGAACCACAGGTGCCCTTTTCACTTGACATCTGGCCATGATGCATTGCTGACAGCTGTAGAGTGTGCCGTTGGTGTGCATCTCTCAGTTGGTGCTTCGGTGCTTGGTCACCCCAGCACTTGGTTGCGACCATGTTCTTCCGTATTTTTCAGGTGTTTGACAACATGGCATCCAGGCAATTTCAGAGCCAACTCGTAGACTGGGCGGTCCGAGGGGAGACGTTGACACGACTGGGAGACTGCCAGAGTTGATGCCCATGTCAGTGTGGTGGTGACGTGGGAATGTTGACTTTAATATGAAGGATGGCAGAGGATTCTAGGGAGATGCAAGCCATAAAATAGTTCTTCTTTGCGATGCTGTGTGTGATGTACCGACCTAGAGAGCGGTATCGACCTGGTGCCATGGCAGTATCTACCGCTGATACCAACCCTGAAGTAGGTATCACTCGGATACCTGCCTATTCAGGACGGTATAGCGTCTGCGTCTGTACCGCTGGTTCGGTACTCGAGGCATTGCGGTGTTTCTGGCAGAAGGGATACTTTATAGGAATACCGCGGCCGTACTACTCTAATACATGATACCTGAGTTGAAATGGATTAACGGTCATGCAATTGAACCAGCACAGGCCCGTAGCGCCAGCCGAGCACCCCGCGCAAGCAGAGCTCGACAAGTCTGCCTGCCTTTCGCGCTATATGCACCGTCGGCTTCCATATGTGTCAATCACATCAATACTAAGATGCAACAGGAGTTGGAGAGCCGCAGAATTGAGCTGGAAACACTCCGCGCGGCACATATGATATCTGTCCGGTGCTGAAGGCGAGACCCCGACAGACTAGCCTAGAGAAGCATGACAGGCAGCTATTCGCACGATATAGCGGTAAATATGGAAGTTGCATTACTGAAACGTACTGCGATGCAGGCGACGACCAGCGCTTCGCCGACTAGCCCTGTTGGCTGCCGTACCGAGCCAGAGCTCAGGCGTGAAAGCTCCGCAGCAACGTCCAATCCGCGCACATTGAGTTCAGCAAGGTCTTCAGTTTGTTGCGATATGTTATTCTACGGATGAGTTTCGTGTGTGCTTGCTGTGTGGCTCGCTACGGGGCTGGACGCTTGACATGGCTAGCGCTACAGCGGGAGCTTGTCGGTTGCTAAAACAGGCAATGGATACTTCGAGCAATGCCTCCTAACATAATGTAACATATTGCGCCGCTTCACGGCGCTTTCTCTTGGCCCTGGCTGGTTGCAAGAGCCCTGCCATCACCCAACCATGCACCTTTGCAGGTGGACCTGCAATTGACGACCCGATGCATCGCGATGCATGGCGTCATGGCCACGCGTGGCAGGACGACGCTCGATGGTAGCAAGCTCAAGCGACGGAGTACGACTTGGGCATTCGTGCTCCCTCGGCAGCCCTCGAGCTCGCGACACGTGGCAGTCTGGGACCCGGTCATCAGCATGCAAGAATTCGCGCCGCATATACGCGCCACAGATAGTGGAGTGAAGGCCACTAACAAGTTCGCACGTTCCTGTGCAGGTGTGAGTCAGCAACATGCTACTGTGCAAGTCAGACCCGCACATTCTACTAACATTTCGGCGCGTCATCTACGTCATCTACATGCACCTTGCACCAATTGAGAGTACACGCGTGGCCACGCACGACATCCGCAGATGTCGCGTACAAACTTGTTGATCACAGGTGTACTATCAATGAGGTAGAAGATACACTGGATGCTGCTGGTTACAGAACTGACACAGGCTACCGTGACTAATTTCGGCCAGTCCCAATGGCCTCATCAGACGGATGGTGTGCAGTCCAGCAGTCAACGGCGATCACGAGCGTAGGGCTCCTAATACAAGAATCGCCTCCCCCTTCGGGGGAGGTGTGCTGACCGCCGTGCAGTGGCACGGGCACGCGGTCCATTCTCGAGGGAACGTAACGTCAGCACGCAATGCATGATGGGCATGAAACGTTGGGCAACACAAATCCTGCCGAGGTGTCCCGCGCGCGGGCCGGATATCATGAGCTGATCAGTGATCACCTCGAGGTGGTGCTGACGTGTACATCGTTGAACACCGACAGTGCGCGCGCAACGCCCTTGACACAGACCCGATTCGGAACAACAGGTGAAACACATAAGATATAGTGCATCGTAAGCTGTAATGCCTAGCTGCCAATTAAGGGTCGCGCGCGCACGCCCGTGTCGGACGTCTCAGCGGAGATGAGGTTACGGAGCATGCCCGCTGCGCAGCAACCAGAAACAAAAAAGGAAAAAAAGATGTCAAGAAGGACTTGGAACAGAATGTACTGGTCTCGAAGGTTCGAGAGGATATGCGACAGATACATAGATACATACACGCGCGCTATTACTATTACTAAGATAGTCCTCGAGGGTGTAGCTGTCTCAACCTGCTTTTTTCCATCACTAGATTGAGAAACAACATGAGTCCGGATGACGGGATCGGCGTGTCCACATGGCCCACAGGCGTGAGCAATGCGCGCAGCACGCATGCAAGGCATGCATGCATAGCAGCATCTCATCCTACGAAACACGCAGCCGCAGCTACACGAATAACGGCCAGGCCCAGAGGTCACTTGACAAGCGCACAGAGAGTCTCAGTCATGAAAACAGCAGTGCCTGACCCACCGCGCAAACGTGAGCGGCGGGCGCTGGAGAATCTGGAGCCAGCATACGGCGGCCTCAGCGGGGCACAAACGGCACGAGCCCTGGGCACAAAAAACGTGCCAGTAGGACCCAATATGTACAGATAGCAACAGGCGGAGAAGGTGCACCCAAACCCAATCCCCGGCCATCACGTGGCAGCTGCGAGCAAGCGCAGAAAGGCATCCCTGGCCCGGTGGAACCCGTCCTCAAACAAACCTGGTTGGAAGGAGAGAAGAGCATGGCGCGTGGCAGGCGCGCTGTACCCGAGGTACGCAGCTTCGAGCCACACAGCCAGGAACCCCACAGCATGGAGCAGGCCGTTCAGTGTAGCGGAGGTGTTGTCGCGGAGGCGGGCACAGGCGCCCATGATCCAGGCGCGGAAGTAGAGGCGGCCGACCCGCGATGTGCGCGGGAAGAACGTCACCCGAGGCGGCTCTGTGTTGGTCAGAAGGGCAGGGAAATTCTTCGGGCGGAAGAGGTGGTGGATGTGCTGTGGGTCGATGATGATGCGGTGCTCAAGGATGTCGATGACATTGCCGTCAGCGGTCTCCTCGCAGACCATGCCAGCTGGGTATGCCGCATACACAGCCGCTTTGATGGATGTATACATTGCGCGCGACTCCGCGCAGACGATGACGACCCCATCGTCGACGTACCGGAATCCGGCAAGGCGGCGCGTCAGGTCGGGGCCGAGGCGTGCGTGGAGTTGCAGCTCGGCGGCGATGCACACCAACATCGCCATGGCAGGGGATATGTATCCACCCATGGCGGCGCCACGTGTCTGCCGCAGGACCTGGTCGCCCACAGTGATGAGGGTGTTGTGCAACTCAAACCGGAGGGCAGGGAGGAGTTGAGTGGGGGTGACACGCGTGTTGCCGGTTGGCTTGGCGCTGGAGACGGTGCACGGCAGCACCGTGCGCCTACGGAGGTGGACATGCCATGCGGCTGCGCCACCGTCGGCAGTGTAGAGAGCGAGTCCGAGTGCAGCAGCATCGCAGATGGCGTCGTGTGGGAGTTCGGCACAGCGTGGACATCCGCATTGGGCACGTAGCCCAGCTGTATGGTGTTACACGGAGATTAACGCAAGACGCCCAGCTGTATACATATATGTGCACATGTACAGGCACCACATCGCAGATGCCCAGGCGTGTTCCGGGATGCATATGTCCCCGCACACGTCCTGAAATCTCAACAGGCTCTGACAAATTCTACATAGCTACAGATCATGGATGTGGACGCCCTGCCGAGCGCAGCTGTTTGCGGCGCGGCGGTGCTCCACGGTAATGTGAACTTCTAGCCACCTTCCCCACCAGATCTGGCGCGCGGCGCCGCCGCCACTTGTTGCGGGGATCGAGGACATGACTAATCGAGGGCTGTCCTGTTTTTCTGTACCCGCACGACGACTGCATGAGCTATACCGAAGCTCCTGATCAGGCAAGCATTTTGCTTCCAGCTATCTTCGAGTTGTGGCATCGACAACATTGACGAGTCGAGGATGCGTATATGCAAGTGCAGGCTCGACATGGCAACATGGCACTGTGACGCTTTCCGTGTAACACATATTATGTATCTCAAGATACTGGCGGCGTGGACATATCACCGTGCCAGCTGACTCAACGCAGTGCTGAATACTTGTCCACGTCGGGTCGTTGGATTTAGAACAGGCGCCAACAGCATTCGCAAAGTATGGAATCGATGCCTACGTCATACCAGTGCGCCATCTGCGGCATTCCTGCGAGCGTCTGGTGTCACCAGGACGCGGCAAGCCTGTGCTTCTCTTGCGACGAACGAGAGCACACGGCCAACTCCATGGCGCGCAGCCATGTACGCACTGCGCTGCCAGACCAAGCACATCCAACGAAGCGGGTCAGCTCACCGAGCCAGCCACCAGCCACTGTCCACGGTCCGCCGACCGCAGCTGGCTTCGAGTGTTACTCGTCACGTCCACAGCGACTGACTACTGTGCGCATTTGCCCTTCGAAAGCAGATTAAAGCACACTACTGTGATCACTTGCAGATGTCATTATACTTGCACAAAAGCGCAGGCGCACGATTCATCAGTGAGGACGTGCAGTGCTTGTCTGAAGAACAGGGACAGCCTACAGTGCACGTTTGCTCTTGGCGAGCAGACTCGCTTTCACGAATCTGTGCACATGCAGATACCATCACACCTGTGCGTATACCCGGGCGCACAACTCACCAGTGCGCACCGGCACTGCTAGTGCGCCACGCAACCGCTGAGGCGAAACTGCACCGTGTTGGTGAGCGTCCGGACTATTTTAATCACGCCACCGTCACAAACTAACAATGTCATCTTGAGATTTCCAACCACGCAGTGCTGCATGTCAGTCAAACCAGCCGTCCTGTGCAGGGGGAACACTGTCAGGCGATTGGGGAGTCCTTCCAAGATCTTGACAAACAAGGCCAAGACATCTTCAGCGGAGATGACGCAATGTATGCCGATCTTCTGGCAGGGGACTCCTCCGGCTACTGGGAGGTGCTTTCTTGCCTGTGCATAGCTATACAGTTGTAGTCCCAATGCCCTGGTAGACCATGGTGATCATCCCATCGTTCCACATCGCGCTGCCGCGCAGTGCAATAGACTGTCCCATGACCACTGGCCATCCTGGGGACTGATCGTCGTCAATTGCGCGTGTTATGCAGCATGTAGTCTAGTGAGACAGGCGTCTCGTGTCTGCAGCAGCTTGTGCAGCATGTGTGCATGCCTCAGCATCTGTCAACCAAGCAAGCATGGCTTTGGTACCACGTGCAAGCATGTGCAAATGTGTCACATCCAAATTATGACTACTTTACCTCTTTTGCACCGGTTTCTACACCCGTGGTGCCACAGCTGTCGTCCTGGCTACTTCCCTTGTCATGCTCCCATCAGACACCTGTGACTCATCCCTTGTCTGCAGTTCGGCCAGGAATTCTCTCAAGCAGAGGCACTCGTATCCGCAGACAGCGACCTTGCAGCTCACAGGGGCCATGATGGGCCGTCTCCTGGCGATGACGAAAATGCATGGGACTTCCCATGGCCATCCACTCTGCCCCATGCCCCAGTAGAGGGCCGCAAACCCAAACCTTCCACCTCTGGCCACATCTACTCAGCCCCAACTGCTGCAGAGCACTCCCCCTCGCCTGCTGCAGCATCAGCGGCCGCTGCAACTGCCGCGGCCGCTGCAACTGCCGCTGCCGCTGCGCACGAGCACGCAGATGAGCCAAACGCCGTATCTGGGGAGCAGCACAGCCACCTTCCCGTCACCTTCTCCAACCACAGCTTCCCCTCCGCTGCAACAGCACTACCAGGCACCGGCACGTGCCCGGCCGCCGCCATCGAGCCGACGATGATGACCCCGTCAGGCCCGCAGCCGACGTGCGCGATGCCCTACATGGCCCCCTTTGGGGCCCCGGGCATGGCCTTCGTGCAGCAGGCAGTGCCGTGGACGGCCTACCTGCCAGCCTCCCTGCGGCCGCGGCCGCACGGCGACGAGGCGGCTGTGACGCGCCGCGCAACGACGCGCGATGCGCAGATCGCTCGCTTCCGCTCCAAGAAGCAGCAGCAGTCCGTGCGGAAGCCGGTGCGATACGAGAATCGCAAGCGCTTCGCGAGGTCGAGGCCTCGCGTCAACGGCCGCTTCGTCAGCAAGGCCGTCGGTGCGCGCACGGAGCATGCGGAGCATGCAGAGCGCGCGGCGAGCTCGTGACGCGCCGGTAGCGCGTCAGCACAATAGGTGAGCATGCTGCCGAATCGGCCATGTGCCCCGAGCGACGCCAGGCGCAGCCGTGTGCTACGTGCTGTGTATGCTGGGCGGTCTGGGCGCACAGCATGCGGCGGCAGCCACGGCCCTCCAGCCCAGGACAGCAGCTGCAGTGGCATCCACCGCGCGCCCTGCGTTCGTCGAAGGCGCCCTGTGCACCTTTTCACCTTTGCACCTTTGCAGAGCTCCGTGATCTGCTGCTGTCCAGGGCTCCGTCCGGGATATCATATGTGGCGGAAGGGGCGGGGGCGTTTCTGGCTCAAGGCATTTGTGGGAACGCCGCGCACCCGCAGCATGGATTGCAAACGGCGCTTAAGCAATTGCCAAGCGTGTGTGTCTCCCGGAAGGATAGGCACCGCAGCCGGTACACAGCTGCAGATTGCATGGCTGCAGCATGGCTGCATGGCTGCAGATTGCATGCACCGTATGTTTCGTTGTTGGTGTGGTGCTCATGTGTTATGTCATCATGATATGATAGTTGATGTTGGGTCTCGTGTCATCAGACTGTGGTGTGAATGTGGCAGCATTGCTGTTCAGCAACTGTCCACACATGTAGCCAGAGCGCAGCGCCGGTTGAGGCGCTGATGTGGCAAACGCGGCCACTGGCAGGTCTCACCAGCGAGCTAGCATCGTGGCAGGCTGCCAGGCCTGCAAGTTCCGCAGCAGTTTTTGTCAACTGTCACGTGCCGGAACTTCCGATTGAATGCTGCCTGCTGTGCTGTCGCACAGCGGTGTGCAGTGGCGCACGCGCTGCCAGTGTTTACCGTTGATCGTGTGCCAATGCATGGCCGCTGTTGACAGGGGCTCAGACTTGCAATGACCAATGCCGTACTGCTTGTGTGTCTGCGGGGCGGCAGCTGTGTTACACAGTGATAGATCTAGGACCCAGCAGCGCCGAGGCAACAGGTGTCTGCGGGGCGGCAGCTGTGTTGTTTGGCTGCGCCAGCTGTGTTGTTTGGCTGCGCCAGCTGGACAGGCTGGAGGGATGTTCGGACGAAAGCCAGGCGGCGCCGGGGGATGCGTGTTCAGCGCCCCCATGCGCCCTTGTGTACGTGAATGTGTATTAGAGTGAAGCCGGTGGGCGCTCCTATAGCTTGGTACTATATGTGTAACCAAGCCACGCCAGCAGACACTTCTGCCCGCAGTTGACGGTTGAAGCACATGGTCAACATGCATGCGCCACGACAGCCTGAGACCTGGCAAAGATGTATGTACTGTTACAGCGAGAGACTCGATCCAGTTGTGATCACGAAAGCCATGGCAGGGACGTACGGACTACAAGTACCCGGTACACTTACAGTGAGGGGCTCCGAGCCAGTGCACCAAGCGTATGTACAGCTAGGTCCTAGACTCATGTTGACATGCTGTCAGCAATCGGCCATGGTTCATGTGTCTGATGCATTGCCATGCTAGCTTGTCTTCGGGTTGTACTACTTCGTGGAGCATATCTCTGGAGCAATTTTCATACATGCTGCCCATCAATGTGAGTTGGCCAGGCGATCACCTGGCACGTGCACTGTATGTATGATTACATCGAGGGGCTCCGATCCAGTGCACTGTATGTATGATTACATAGCCGTTTCCACGAGGACACTGTGGCATGGCATGGCTGAGGAGATACGTTACAGAGTTATGCTCCACAAGGTGGTAGAACACACAGGTACGATTCATGGCAATGCATCAAACACATTCACCATGGCCGAATGCCGTACACAAACAGAAACACAGCAGCTTCCGTATTGCGCTACAGTCTCCTCGAAACGTTCTTTCACACTATTCTCCAGTGGCATGGCATGGCTGGACACGAGTCCAGGGTGGCATGGGGTTGTCAGCCCATCTGTTGGGGTGGTGGGCCTCGGCTCTCTGCCGCAGGTGACACTGCTGCGGTTCATGTCTTAGGATGTGACCACATGAAAGAGTTTCAGGGCCGCCAGCAAACACTGGCCACAGTCGCAGCACTGGAATGCAGCGCCCGACACGCTCTGTCTAGCGTGCACAAGCAAGGCTAGAGTCGGGTGCCCAGGACTCTGCCATTCGCAGCTTCCAACAGGTACACATGCAGTGTCGTCAACCGCGACGGCTGCCGGTGGTGGATTTGCAGAGGCTCGACATGCCTGGTTCCTGCTGGCCCGAGTCTGTTGACCAGACTCAGTGAAATTCTGATCTACCTCGGTGTGACACACACTCTCTGAAATGCTGTCACACGCGACAATCTATGCATCAGCGCCAGTATATCCACATAGCTGAGGTCTGTGTAGCTCGACCAGCTAGGCTTGTCCAAGAGCAAACGCCGTGGCCAGGTCTTGTACGTATTCGCTGTCTATTTCCGCCCGCTCTTACGAGCAGCTATAAATGCGTCCCGTCAACTGAACTTGTAGTTCAGCCATCAGAATTGCTATTTGTGCATCCGCTCGGTGAGTGCGCCAGGTCGCTGCTTGCATGGCAGCAGCGGTACTTCTTACACACATGTGCTCCCGAAGCCATGACCAAACCCATGTAGCTAAAGGAAATATATCATATACATTATGTCGATGCGTTGTTGTAGATGCAGGCTCAAGGCGCCGGCGCATGTGCGCATCGTCCTGCCCAAGCGCAACTGTGTCGAGACCACGACCAGTGTACGGCGTTAAAGGCCATGCAGGTTCAAAACAGATGTGCGTGCAATCTGAGACCGTTCGTGAGAAACTGGTGATCTGGGCAGTGCTGGCGATAGCGTAGGCTGCCATTGCAACAGGATGCGCACAGAGCTACGGCCGGCAGATGTACGATTGCCGGGATCCTCCTAGTGCCGCAAATACATGAATCGCCACCAGATACTGTGTCGTCCACTCACCGTCTCCAAGGCGGAAGGCAGACCAACGGATATGCCATACCACCGGGAGTACCGGCCCGGACCCGCCCGCCCCATGCACACGAAACCGCGCGACGCACAAGGCCGAACAGCTTGTCAACACCTACATGCACATCATATTGAACGACCACTGGCCCGTCTGACAAATCAGGGAACCATGGCAGCCGCAGCGGTTCCAACAGTGGGGAACGACGCAAGCTTGAGCTCAATTGAGTGTCATGATCACTTGTGTGACACATAGTCGCGTTTGGTCAACCTGCAGTCTGCACGTGCACATCCCGTCGCAGTATGGTGGCCATATCCCGAGATGCTTTCTGTGACACGCAAAATCTGTGTATCTCACCGGGCTCTGAGAAATCTCCATGTCAAGTGGCATGTGGCTGCAAGCGCTTTTGCAGGGCGTGGCATGGCAGTTCGCGGCGCCTGAGATAAGTCGGTCACGTGTCCTTCGCGCCGCGTCCAATCGAGGACATGACCAACCCCACCTGGGCCCAGAGCTGTCCTGTTTGTACGTACCTGCACGCAGCGGCGGCTGCATGATCTCGGAGCTCCTGAGCAGGAAAGTGTTTCGCGCGAGCTGTCTTCAAAATACATGTGTCATCGACCACGGTAACGATTCGACGCATCAGCCTACATATGTAACTGCAGGCTGGATATATGTGGCAGTTCAGCACTTTGACGCTTTGAGTAGATACCAGGTATCTCGAGCTGAGATTCAGGCGGCCGGATTCTATCACCGCCAATACGTGTGTCACCGCAGTGCTAGTCAGGCACTCCGCATCGTTGAATCCAAAATAGCAACTGCAAAAGAATGATGTCGATTCCTACGACATACAAGTGCGCCGTCTGCGGCAAGCCCGCCAGCGTCTGGTGCCACCAGGACGCGGCATGCCTGTGCTACTCTTGCGACGAACGAGAGCACACGGCCAACGCCATGGCGCGCAGCCACATGCGCACTGCGCTGCCTAATCAAGGAAGATCAACAGAGCAGGTCAGTTCACTGACCCAGCCACCAGCCACTGGACACCGTCCCCCGACCGCACCGGATTTCGAGAGTGACTCTTCACGCCCACAGCAACAGCCTGCAGTGCGCACTTGCTCTTGGAACACAGACTGTATCTCACAACTCTGAACTCTTGCAGATGTCATCACACATGTGCGTGAGCACGGGCGCACGAGTCACCAGTGTGCAGTGTTAGTCCGCCGCAGTATGTGGGATTACCACATGCCATTTCTCGGCGACGTGGGGCGCTTTTTCGGGGATACAGGCACGCTTGTATCATGCCGCTTACAACGGTCCAGGCCCGACAGCACGGTATTGGTGAGCGTCCATACTGTTGCAATCCGCTACGGACGTAGACAACGCCATCTGTGATATGCGGTTCATGCACGGTTGCGCGTTGTTCAAACAAGCTGTTGTGTGCAGGGCGACCACCATCACACAGGCAAGCACTCCTTCAGACCTCTTGACAAACAAGTTCCAGATTTCTGCAGCGCAGATGAAGCAATGTATGCCGATCTTATGGCAGGAGATTCCTTTGACGACTGGGAGGTACGGTCCTGCATCTGCCATTGTATTCGATGCCCGTGTTGACACATCAACTGTCTCACGAGCACAGATCTTCCTAGTGACTCACTCCTTTGCAGATTGCTATCCGCTGGTCTCCAGTATTTATTCCAGTGAGGTAGTCGCCTGCTGGCAGCCACAACTTGTGCAAGCCTGCTCTCTCTGTCACTGTGTGTTACGCCTGTGTTGCCAGCAGCTGTTGCACTCTGTCCCACCTACCTCTGTAGGTGCCTCCCTGCAGACTCTCAAGTCATCCAGTGCTTGCAGTTCGGCCAAGACCTCATGCAAGCAGAGGCGTTCATGTTCACCGACAGCGACCTGGCAGTGTTCAAGGGCCACGAGCCCGGGTCCCCAGGCTGTGATGAAGATGCATGGGGCTGCCCATGGCCATCCGAGCTGCCCCAGGCGCCACCACAAGAGCGGAACCCATCACTGGCTGCCTCTGGCCACTATTCAGCCCCACCAACCGCAGCACGCGCTCCTTCACCTGAACCCACCTCTGCGGTAACAGGCACTGCGTCGCAACACGCAGATGAGACAAGTGCCGAGGCCAGAGAGCAGCACAGCCACCTTCCAGGCACCTTCCCCCCCACAATCAACCCCCCCGAAGCTTCAGCATTGCCAGGACCCGGCATGTGCTCAGCCGCCGCCATCGGGCCGATGATGATGACCCCCTGGGGCCCGCAGCCGGCGTGCGCGATGCCCTACATGGCCCCCTTTGCCGCCCCGGGCATGGCCCCCTTTGCGGCCCCGGGCATGGCCTTCGTGCAGCAGGCCGCGCCGTGGATGTCCTACCTCCCGGCCTCTCTGCAGCAACGGCCGCAAGAAGACGAGGAGACCGCGACGCGCCGCGGCGCGACACGCGGTGCACAAATCGCGCGGTTCCGCTTCAAGAAGCAGCAGCAGTCGGTGCGGAAGCCGGCGCGCTATGAGAGCCGGAAGCGCTTCGCGATCTCGCGACCCCGCGTCAACGGCCGCTTCGTCAAGAAGGCCGCGAGTGCGTGCGCGGAGCATGCAGAGCGCGCGGCTAGCTCATGATGCGCCAGCGGTAGTGCACGCAGCAGCTCCCGCTGTTACCCTCCATAGCTCAGCACAGCAGCTGTGGTTGTGGCCAGCGCGCGGGCAGCGCTCTTCTGTGAGTATCCTGGCAGATCCGTCTGCAGCTCCCCGAGGCTCCTTCCAGGGCGTTTGTCCTTGCGCATGTGCGGCTGGATGACTAGAGGCAGGCGTGACTTGCAGTGTCTGTGGGTCAACCACACGTCCGTGGCACGGGTTGCACTAGCCGGGGCGTATGTGCTCTGTATGGACTGACACCAGTGCACACCTGCAGTGTACAAGAGGTCGGGTATCCGTTTTGTTGTGTTTTGTGGTCTTTTTTTGTCATCATCCTACTCTCTTGTTTGTGTGTCACCCATGTGTGTAGTGTGGCTGTGGTGCTGTGTGGGAGCTGCACGCACATGCAACCACCAAGCCAGTACCCGACATCGGTTGAGGTGTCGAATTGGTGTCAAATTGGCGTCGAAAGCGCTTTCCTTGAGTTGACCAGGGAGTTGCACTCGTTGCAGGTCGCCATGCGTGCAATTCGTGCAGCGATGGTTGATGACTGTTTGTGCTGGAAGAGTACCTGCAGTGCTGCAGTGTTTGTGGCATGCAGTGCTGCAGTGTCGGAGGCATGCAGTGTTGCCTGTGTTGGCCGTGTGCCAATCCAGTGCCACTGGTCGCGCAATGATTAATTATGTGTACCGTGTGAGTGTGTGGGCTGCAGCTGTGTCATCGTATATGCCAGCTGCAGAGGCCGGAGGGATGTTTGGTAAGCCAGGTGGCGACAGGGGACGTGTGTTCAGCATCCAGTCGTGCACCTGGTTCAGTACATGTGTATTCAATAGAACAGTGCCGGTGGCCGGTTCAATGTGTAACGCAGTCATGCCACTGGATTCTCCGGACTGCACTTGGGGGGTTTGCGTGTGTAAATGTTCATTGTGTTACCGGGAGATCACTGCAGCAGCAAGGGTGATATCAGATGTAGTCCCAGGAAGCGCCCAGTACCAAGCGGCAAAACGCCAGAACCCACCAGGTACAAGAAATTGACACCAGTGCACGTCAGCGCACACCTGTGAGCAGACCCGTCCGCGCACAACCCATGCGTATGGTAGTCGCATATGCGTTGCAACTCCAGGCACGCATATGCGACTAACCCATGCGTGCCACTCCAGGCGCACCGCGCTGC
>JALKAD010000059.1:36479-59918 GCA_024500015.1 Ulva compressa | reverse complement strand
CACGGGCATGCATACAGGCACATGTTCGACAGAACTACTGGTGCAGTCCTGACACCACACATCGTGCGATGCGTCTAACATGGACCACACTGCAGCGCAGTTTGACCGCGTGTGGATGGAGTGCACACGCAGACGCACACGCAAGACACGCGACAAGCGACAGAACGAGATCTCCAAAAACTCTTGCAAAACGGACGCCGTTCGCAAGGAAACTTTAGCCTGATATTCATAATAGCTTATAGAACATGCGTGTTTTGTCGGAAATTGAATTGATCTATCTTTCAGCAAGTGCCATGGGACCGCGTTTTTGCCGTCGGACTTAAGCCCGTTAAGTGCCTGTTTTCGACCCCTTGTGGTATACCCCTAACACATATTATGTATCTCAAGATACTGGCGGCGTGGATATATCACCGTGCCAGCTGACTCAACGCAGTGCTGAATACTTGTCCACGTCGGGTCGTTGGATTTAGAACAGGCGCCAACAGCATTCGCAAAGTATGGAATCGATGCCTACGCCATACCAGTGCGCCATCTGCGGCATTCCTGCGAGAGTCTGGTGCCACCAGGACGCGGCAAGCCTGTGCTTCTCTTGCGACGGACGAGAGCACACGGCCAACTCCATGGCGCGCAGCCATGTATGCACTGCGCTGCCAGACCAAGCACATCCAACGAAGCGGGTCAGCTCACCGAGCCAGCCACCAGCCACTGTCCACGGTCCGCCGACCGCAGCTGGCTTCGAGTGTTACTCGTCACGTCCACAGCGACTGACTACTGTGCGCATTTGCCCTTCGAGAGCAGATTGAAGCACACTACTGTGATCACTTGCAGATGTCATCATACTTGCACAAAAGCGCAGGCGCACGATTCATCAGTGAGGACCTGCAGCGCTTGTCTCAAGAACAGGGACAGCCTACAGTGCACGTTTGCTCTTGGCGAGCAGACTCGCGTTTACGAATCTTTGCACATGCAGATACCATCACACCTGTGCGTATACCCGGGCGCACAACTCACCAGTGCGCACCGGCACTGCTAGTGCGCCACGCAACCGCTGAGGCGAAACTGCACCGTGTTGGTGAGCGTCCGGACTATTGTAATCACGCCACCGTCACAAACTAACAATGTCATCTTGAGATTTCTAGCCACGCAGTGCTGCATGTCAGTCAAACTAGCCGTCCTGTGCAGGGCGAACACTGTCAGGCGATTGGGGAGTCCTTCCAAGATCTTGACAAACAAGGCCAAGACATCTTCAGTGGAGATGATGCAATGTATGCCGATCTTCTGGCAGGGGACTCCTTCGGCTGCTGGGAGGTGCTTTCTCGCCTGTGCATAGCTATACAGTTGTAGTCCCAATGCCCTGGTAGACACATCAACCCATCGTTCCACATCGCGCTGCAGCGCAGTGCAATAGACCACTGGCCATCCTGGCGACTGATCATCGCCAATTGCGCTCGGTGTGGTATGCAGCATAAACTCTAGCGAGACAGGCGTCTCTTGTCAGCAGCTTGTGCAGCATGTTTTGCATGCCTGAGCGGCTGTCAACCAAGTGAGCATGGCTTTGGTACCACGTGCAAGCATGTTGAAACGTTGTCACAACCAAATTATGACAACGTTACCTCTGTTGCACCGATTGCTACACCAGTGGTGCCACAGCTGTCGTCCTGGCTACCTGCCTTGTCGTACTCCCATCAGACACCTGTGACACATCCCTTGTCTGCAGTTCGGCCAGGAATCCTCTCAAGCACAGGCACTCGCAATCGCCGACAGCAACCTTGCAGCATATAAGGGTCATGATCAGCTGTCTCCTGGCGATGACGAGGATGCATGGGGCTTCCCATGGCCATCCACTCTGCCCCATGCCCCACCAGAGGACCGCAAACCAAATCCTTCCACCTCTGGCCACATCTACTCAGCCCCAACTGCTGCAGCGCACCCCCCCTTGCCTGCTGCAGCAGCAGCCACCGCTGCAACCGCCACTGCAGCTGCGCATGAGCACGCAGATGAGCCAAACGCCGTATCTGGGGAACAGCACAGCCAGCTTCCCGTTAGCTTCTCCAACCACAGCTTCGCCTCTGCGGCTACCGCAGTGCCAGGGCACGGCGGCACGTGCCCGGCTGCGGCTGTCGAGCCGACGGTGTTGTCTCTGTCAGGCCCGCAGCCGACGTGCGCGGTTTTCCCTCCCTTTGCAGCGACCCCAGGCATGGCCTTTGCGCAGCAGGCCGTGCCGTGGATGTTCTACCTGCCAGCCTCCCTGCAGCCGCGGCCACATGAAGATGAGGAGGCCTCGACACGCCGTGCCGCAACGTATGATGCGCAGATTGCGCGCTTCCGCTCCAAGAAGCAGCGGCAGTCGGTGCGGAAGCGGGTGCGCTATGAGAGCCGAAGGCGCTACGCGAGCTCGAGGCCTCGCGTGAACGGCCGCTTCATCAGCAAGGCCGTGAGTGCGCTCGCGGAGCATGCAGAGCATGCAGAGCGCGCGGCGAGCTCGTGACGCGCCGGTAGCGCGTCAGCACAATAGGCGAGCATGCTGCCGAATCGGCCATGTGCCCCCGAGCAACGCCAGGCGCAGCCGTGTGCTACGTGCTGTGTATGCTGGGTGGTCTGGGCGCACAGCATGCGGCGGCAGCCATGGCCCTCCAGCAGCTGCAGGGGCATCCACCGCGCGCCCTGCGTTCCTCGAAGGCGCGCTGTGCACCTTTGCAGAGCTCCGTGATTTGCTGTCCCGGGCTCCGTCCGGGAAATCGTATGTGGCGGAAGGGGCGGGGGCGTTTCTGGCTCAAGGCATTCGTGGCAAAGCCGCGCACCCGCAGCATGGATTGCAAACCGCGCTTCAGCGATTGCCAAGCGTGTGTGTCTCCCGGAAGGACAGGCACCGCAGCCGGTACACAGCTGCAGATTTCAGGGCTGCAGCATGGCGGCATGGCTGCAGATTGCATGCACCATATGTTTCGTTGTTGGTGTTGTTCTCATGTGTTATGTCATCATGATATGATAGTTGATGTTGGGTCTCGTGTCATCAGACTGTGGTGTGAATGTGGCAGCATTGATGTTCAGCAACTGTCCACACATGTAGCCAGAGCGCAGCGCCGGTTGAGGCGCTGACGTGGCAAACGCGGCCACTGGCAGGTCTCACCAGCGAGCTAGCATCGTGGCAGGCTGCCAGGCCTGCAAGTTCCGCAGCAGTTTTTGTCAACTGTCATGTGCCGGAACTTCCGATTGAATGCTGCCTGCTGTGCTGTTGCACAGCGGTGTGCAGTGGCGCACGCGCTGCCAGTGTTTACCGTTGATCGTGTGCCAATGCATGGCCGCTGTTGACAGTGGCTCAGACTTGCAATGATCAATGCCGTACTGCTTGTGTGTCTGCGGGGCGGCAGCTGTGTTGTTTGGCTGCGCCAGCTGGACAGGCCGGAGGGATGTTCGGACGAAAGCCAGGCTGCGTCGGGGGATGCGTGTTCAGCGCCCCCTGTGCGCCCTTGTGTACGTCAGTGTGTATCAGAGTGAAGCCGGTGGCCGCTCCTATAGCTTGGTACTATATGTGTAACCAAGCCATGCCAGCAGAAACTCCTGGCCCCAGTTGACGATTGCAGCACATGGTCAACATGCATGCGCCACGACAGCCTGAGACCTGGCAAAGATGTATGTACTGTTACAGCGAGAGACTCGATCCAGTTGTGATCACGAAAGCCATGGCAGGGACGTACGAACTACAAGTACCCGGTACACTTACAGTGAGGGGCTCCGAGCCAGTGCACCAAGCGTACGTACAGCTAGGTCCTAGACTCCTGTTGACATGCTGTCAGCAATCGGCCATGGTTCATGTGTCTGATGCATTGCCATGCTATCTTGTCTTCGGGTTGTACTACTTCGTGGAGCATATCTCTGGAGCAATTTTCATACCTGCTGCCCATCAATGTGAGTTGGCCAGGCGATCACCTGGCACGTGCACTGTATGTATGATTACATAGCCGTTTCCACGAGGACATGGCTGGACACGAGTCCGGGGTGGCATGGGGTTGTCAGCCCATCTGTTGGGGTGGTGGGCCTCGGCTCTCTGTCGCAGGTGACACTGCTGCGGTTCATGTCTTAGGATGTGAACACATGAAAGAGTTTCAGGGCCGCCAGCAAACACTGGCCACAGTCGCAGCACTGGAATGCAGCGCGCGACACGCTCCGTCTAGCTTGCACAAGCAAGGCTAGAGTCGGGTGCCCAGGACTCTGCCATTCGCAGCTTCCAACAGGTACACATGCAGTGTCGTCAACCGCGACGGCTGCGGGTGTTGGATATGCAGAGGCTCGACATGCCTGGTTCCTGCTGGCCCGAGTCTGTTGACCAGACTCAGTGAAATTCGGATCTACCTCGGTGTGACACACACTCGCTGAAATGCTGTCAAACGCAACAATCTATGCATCAGCGCCAGTATATCCACATAGCTGAGGTCTGTGCAGCTCGACCAGATAGGCTTGTCCTAGAGAAAACGCCGTGGCCAGGTCTGTACGTATTCGCTGTCTATTTCCGCCCGCTCTTACGAGCAGCTATAGATGCGTCCCGTCAACTGAACTTGTGGTTCAGCCAGCAGAATTGCCATTAGTGCATCCGCTCGGTGCGTGCGCCAGGTCGCTGGTTGCATGGCAGCAGCGGTACTTCTTACACACACGTGCTCCCGAAGCCATGACCAAACCCATGTAGCTAAGAAGATATATCATATACATTATGTCGATGCGTTGTTGTAGATGCAGGCTCAAGGCGCCGGCGCATGTGCGCATCGTCCTGCCCAAGCGCAACTGTGTCGAGACCACGACCAGTGTACGGTGTTAAAGGCCATGCAGGTTCAAAACAGATGTGCGTGCAATCTGAGACCATTCGTGAGGAACTGGTGATCTGGGCAGTGCTGGCGATAGCGTAGGCTGCCATTGCAACAGGATGCGCACAGAGCTACATATGGCCGGCAGATGTACGATTGCCGGGATCCTCCTAGTGCCACAAATACATGAATCGCCACCAGATACTGTGTCGTCCACTCACCGTCTCCCTCCAAGGCGGAAGGCAGACCAACGCATATGGCATACCATCGGGAGTACCGGCGCGGACCCGCCCTACACGAAACCGCGCGACGCACAAGGCTGAACAGCTTATCAACACCTACATGCACATCATATTGAACGACCACTGGCCCCTCTGACAAATCAGCGAACCATGGCAGCCGCTGCGGAACAGTGGGGAACGACGCAAGCTTGAGTGTCACTTGTGTGACACATAGTCGCGTTTGGTCAACCTGCAGTCTGCATGTGCACATCCCGTCGCAGGAGGGTGGCCATATCCCGAGATGCTTTCTGTGACACGCACAATCTGTGTATCTCACCGGGCTCTGAGAAATCTTCATGCCTAGTGGCATGTGGCTGCAAGCGCTTTTGCAGGTCGTGGCATGGCAGTTCGCGGCGGCTGAGATAAGTCGGTCACGTGTCCTTCGCGCCGCGTCCAATCGAGGACATGACCAACCCCACCTTGGCCCAGAGCTGTCCTGTTTGTACGTACCTGCACGCTGCGGCGGCTGCATGATCTCGAAGCTCCTGAGCAGGAAAGTGTTTCGCGCGAGCTGTCTTCAAAATACATGTGTCATCGACCACGGTAACGATTCGACGCATCCGCCTACATATGTAACTGCAGGCTGGATATTTGTGGCAGCACAGCACTTTGACGCTTTGAGTAGATACCAGGTATCTCGAGCTGAGATTCAGGCGGCCGGATTCTATCACCGCCAATACGTGTGTGAAGCCAAACGCAGTGCTAGTCAGGCACTCCGCATCGTTGAATCCAAAACAGCAACTGCAAAAGAATGATGTCGATTCCTGCGACATACAAGTGCGCTGTCTGCGGCAAGTCCGCCAACGTCTGGTGCCACCAGGACGCGGCATGCCTGTGCTACTCTTGCGACGAACGAGAGCACACGGCCAACGCCATGGCGCGCAGCCACATGCGCACTGCGCTGCCTAATCAAGGAAGATCAACAGAGCAGGTCAGTTCATTGACCCAGCCACCAGCCACTGGACACCGTCCCCCGACCGCACCGGATTTCGAGAGTGACTCTTCACGCCCACAGCGACAGCCTGCAGTGCGCACTTGCTCTTGGAACACAGACTGTATCTCACAACTCTGAACTCTTGCAGATGTCATCACACATGTGCGTGAGCACGGGCGCACGAGTCACCAGTGTGCAGTGTTAGTCCGCCGCAGGATGTGGGATTACCACATGCCATTTTCCGGCGACGTGGGGCGCTTTTTCGGGGATACAGACACACTTGTATCATGCCGCTTACAACGGTCCAGGCCCAACAGCACGGTGTTGGTGAGCGTCCGTACTGTTGCAATCCGCTACGGACGCAGACAACGCCATCTGTGATCTGCGGTTCAGCCATGCACGGTTGCGCGTTGTTCAAACAAGCTGTTGTGTGCAGGGCGACCACCATCACACAGGCAAGCACTCCTTCAGACCTCTTGACAAACAAGTTCCAGATTTCTGCAGCGCAGATGAAGCAATGTATGCCGATCTTATGGCAGGAGATTCCTTTGACGACTGGGAGGTACGGTCCTGCATCTGCCATTGTATTCGATGCCCGTGTTGACACATCAACTGTCTCACGAGCACAGATCTTCCTAGTGACTCACTCCTTTGCAGATTGCTATCCGCTGGTCTCCAGTATTTATTCCAGTGAGGTAGTCGCCTGCTGGCAGCCACAACTCGTGCAAGCCTGCTCTCTCTGTCACTGTGTGTTACGCCTGTGTTGCCAGCAGCTGTTGCACTCTGTCCCACCTACCTCTGTAGGTGCCTCCCTGCAGACTCTCAAGTCATCCAGTGCTTGCAGCTCGGCCAAGACCTCATGCAAGCAGAGGCGTTCATGTTCACCGACAGCGACCTGGCAGTGTTCAAGGGCCACGAGCCCGGGTCCCCAGGCTGCGATGAAGATGCATGGGGCTGCCCATGGCCATCCGAGCTGCCCCAGGCGCCACCACAAGAGCGGAACCCATCACTGGCCGCCTCTGGCAACTATTCAGCCCCACCAACCGCAGCACGCGCTCCTTCACCTGAAGCCACCTCTGCGGTGACGGGCACTGCGTCGCAACACGCAGATGAGACAAGTGCCGAGGCCAGAGAGCAGCACAGCCACCTTCCGGGCACCTTCCCCCCCACAATCAACCCCCCCCGCCGCTTCAGCATTGCCAGGACCCGGCATGTGCTCAGCCGCCGCCATCGGGCCGATGATGATGACCCCCTGGGGCCCGCAGCCGGCGTGCGCGATGCCCTACATGGCCCCCTTTGCGGCCCCGGGCATGGCCTTCGTGCAGCAGGCAGCGCCATGGATGTCCTACCTCCCGGCCTCTCTGCAGCAACGGCCGCAAGAAGACGAGGAGACCGCGACGCGCCGCGGCGCGACACGCTGTGCTCAGATCGCGCGGTTCCGCTTCAAGAAGCAGCAGCAGTCGGTGCGGAAGCCGGCGCGCTATGAGAGCCGGAAGCGCTTCGCGATCTCGCGGCCCCGCGTCAACGGCCGCTTCGTCAAGAAGGCCGCGAGTGCGTGCGCGGAGCATGCGGAGCATGCAGAGTGCGTGGCTAGCTCATGATGCGCCCGCGGCGCGTCGGCACAGCTGGAGAGTATGCTGCCGAATCATCGATCTGCCGTGCTGGGACGCCAGTTGCAGGCGGGAGCTGCCGGTCGCGTCCCATGTTTACACCGTGTACCACGCTGTGCTGTGCATGCTAGGCGAGCATGTGGCCCCGTGTCAACGGCCGCTTCATCAGCATGGCGGTCAGTGCGTGCGCAGAGTGTGCGCCGTACGCGCTGGACGTTTTGGCACGTTCCAAGCGTGCCTTTTGAAGCGGCGAGTTGTTGCAGCATCGGCCGTGTCCCCCGCCGAGACGCGAGTAGCCACAGAGAGCACCCCACTGCTGGCCTAGTGGCTGCGGCGATCTGCTGGTCGTGCCCTGCACCCACACCGGGCAGGGTGACCGGTGCACGCTGTGCGGCTGTGTCACGCAGCACGCAGCAGCTCCCGCTGTTACCCTCCATAGCTCAGCACAGCAGCTGTGGGCGTGGCCAGCATGCGAGCTGCTCTCTTCTGTGAGTATCCTGGCAGATCCGTCTGCAGCGCCCCGGGGCTCCTTCTAGGGCCTTTCTCCGCGCGCATGTGCGGCCGGATGACTAAAGGCGGATCTGACTGGCAGTGTCTGTGGGTCCAGCACACGTCCGTGGCACGGGTTGCACTAGCCGGGGCGTATGTGCCCTGTATGGACTGACACCAGTACACACCTGCAGTGTACAAGAGGTCGGGTATCCGTTTTGTTGTGTTTGGTGTTGTGGTCTTTTTTTGCCATCATCCTACTCTCGTGTTTGTGTGTCACCCATGGGTGTAGTGTGGCTGTGGTGCTGTGTGGGAGCTGCACGCACATGCAAGCACCAAGCCAGTACCCGACATCGGTTGAGTTGTCGAATTGGCGTCGAATTGGCGTCGAAAGCGCTGTCCTTGAGTTCACCAGGGAGTTGCACTCGTGGCAGGTCGCCATGCGTGCAATTCGTGCAGGGATGGTTGATGAGTGTTTGTGCTGGAAGCGTACCTGCAGTGCTGCAGTGTTGGAGGCATGCTGTGTTGCCTGAGTTGGCCGTGTGTCAATTCAGTGCCACTGGTCGCGCAATGATAAATGATGTGTACCGTGTGAGTGTGTGGGCTGCAGCTGTGTCATCGTCTATGCCAGCTGCAGAGGCCGGAGGGATGGTCGGTAAGCCAGGTGGCGACGGGGGACGTGTGTTCAGCATCTCAGTTGTGCACCTGGTTCAGTACATGTATATTAAATAGAACAGTGCCGGTGGCCGGTTCAATGTGTAACGCAGCCATGCCATTGGATTCCCCGGACTGCAATCGACCGCTGCGGCGCGCAACAGTCATGCACGCCAACCGGCCCCACCATCCCAGCCCGCCTCTGTTTGCACAATACCTTCAGAGGGGCAGCGGGAGGGCCAGTAAGTTGCATGTTACTGGCAGTATGCATGTTACTGGCAGTATGCATGTTACTGGCAGTATGCATGTTACTGGCAGTATGCATGTTACTGGCACCATGTCACCTGTAGCACGGAAACGACAAGCAGGCAGATCAGGGGCACCTGGTTTCGCAATGTAGAGGAGGGACGAGCACCATCAACGCCAGACATGCAGAGGACACGTCGCGATGGCCGTGCTGCTATGAATGTGGTCTGCTTGCTTACTCGCGTTCTTGTCAGTGCCATGGCTTACATGTGTAACTGAGCCGTTCTGGTTGCTCGCAGCAGCCACACATGGTCACAGTGTATTCAAGTTACATTTACATTTACATTTACAGTGCACCACACAGGCTGAATGCATGCTCAGTGCAAAGCGCATGCATGCTCAGTGCATGACATTCATGCATGTAGCACCCTACGGCGTTCGCCAGATCTGCTCAGCGCCGTCATTCGCTGACCCGCTCTGCTCTGCACTCAGCCGCACTTAGGCAGGCTGCACACTGCTGTTGACCGGGTTTGTTTGGCAACAAAACAATCTGTTAGGCAGTTATCAATTGATCTTCCATTCCTGGTGTTTTCTAGAGATGTAGATGAAGGTTTTGAGAGACAGACAGAGCGAAGACGTCGTTGGTGAGGAAATGTGAAGGGAGTGTGAGCGACATACATAATACAGAGAAGCACAGGTCCAAAGAGTACCTCATGCAAGTGATCAAGACAAGACTCAAGGCACCCCGCCCATTACAATTGAGGTCCATGGCGAGACAAGTTCAAGTACAGGATTCATTCAAGAAAATTGAATTACTAGCGGACCAATGACTAGCATTGCGATCGCTCTCCATGTGGCTACAGCATCCCTAGGTTGTCCCCATTTTTTGACCTGTTACACCTGGCCTTAAGCCCATATACATGCCCTAGGCTCATACACCTGACTTAGGCATTCCCTTCGAACCACTCTGGTTCAAGGTCTTGGTAAGATCATGACATCAGTGCAGAGCTGCGCACAGCGCTGCACCAATCTCTGGGCCACGCACCGCATTGTTACACGGAGATCAACGCAAGAGCCCGGCAGAGAGGGCACCTGCAAGCAAGCAAGCAACCAACCAAAGCCCTGCAAGCAGGCAGCAACGAGCAACAGTATTCACAGGCGTCCAAGCCACCAATAAGCAGCACACAGTCGCATACCAGCTAGCAAACTCCACCACCGCGTCAACCACGCTACAGCCACACACTCCGACCGTCCGCATCACACACCCCCTCTCCCCGCGCACCCCTTCTACTCAGACCCTTCCCGGACACGGCTCGCACCGGGCGTTGGCTGCGGCTGCGGCCCCTGGTACTGGTGCCTCGCGGCCTCGGAGGTGGCTGTGGCGCGTGGCTGGCGCCCGTCTGGACTGCTGGGATCGATTCGGCGCCCGCCGGTGGGCCCGGTGCATGCTGACTGTGTTTGGTGTGCGCGTGGACTGCGTGATATTGCGTGGCGCTGCGCTTGCTTCCTGCGCTGTTTGTGTGTGTGTGTGTGTGTGTGTGTGTGTGTGTGTGTGTGTGTGTGTGTGTGTGTTTGCTTTCGTGCCGGCGCTGGTCCGTTCTGGCATTTGCTCGTGCGGAGAGTGGCTTGGGGCATGTTGACTGGTCTGTCGCCTTGGCGCTGCTGGGTCCTAAATCTATCACTGTGTGACACACAACCGGCCGACAGCGCGCTTGGCCGCCTCCACTCTCACACCCCAGCACCAGCACCGCTGCACACAGCCCCACCCGAGAGCTCGCACGCCCGCGCCCCTACTTGCCCCCCACGCATGCCCAGGTGCGCGCGTCCCCCCAGTGCCGGGTGGACCAGCCCCGCGGCGGCGGCCCAGCAGACGCGGCAGAATGCAGACACGCAGGGTGCCCGTGACTCCACACCGCCAACCTCTCGGGAGCCCGTGGCCGCACGTGGGGATGCAGGGGTGAGCGAGCACGCACAGACGGGGGACATGCTGCTGCCTGAGCATCCGCAGGCCCCACCCTGGCGCAGCGGCCGGCGACCACCTATAGACCGTCTCATGGGACAGTGTGGCCAGGCAGCACCGCCCGCCCTGCAAGTCGGCTGCGCATCGGAGCCGCTGCGAGGACCTGGCGCGTGACACCGCGGTCGAGGGTGGTGGAGAGGTCGCACACGGCATTCCGCAAGAACAGCGCCTTGACGGCTGTCAGGCGGTACTAGATGTTATTCGTGGCCACAGTGATAGATCCAGGACCCAGTAGCGCCGAGGCAACAGAGCAGTCAACAGGCAAACAGGCAAACAGTCGAATGTGCAGCAGGAAACTGTGGAGTGGTGATGGAGGTGTGCCGCGTGTACACGGGTGACACGTGTCACTCCACGAGCGAGCGCGAATGACTGCAGTCCGGGGTACATGACTAATCATGCCGTGTCCTTTGGACCTGTACCAGCGCAAGCGCTTTGATTTCCTTGTGATAGATCTAGGAACCAGCAGCGCCGCCGAGGCAACAGAGCAGTCAACAGGCAAACAGACAAACCATCACACTGGATTACGACATGTGCAGTACAACACATCACTGCAGTGCGGTTGTACGAGATCGGCCCTTGTACTGATGTATGCCTGCCAGTGTGCATGTTGATTCGCGATCAGTCCCGGCCTCAGGGCGCCATTCTTGAGTATCTGGAGCAGCTGCATAGCAACTGGGCCCAACTCAGAGCTGGGCTGGGCTACCTCAGAGCTCAGAGCTGGGCTACCTCAGGGCTGGGCTACGTCAGAGCTCAGATCCTGTTGTCGTGGCTGTGAAGGATCTGTCGCGTCGAGCGCGTTTTGTGATCACGTGCGCACTCACTTAAAAAGCGACACCGTGCATGGCGATGGCAGGTTGTCGAGGGGTTTTCTTCCGATTGCCCGTGCACTCACAGCCGCATGCATCGACAACTGGAGCGCGATGCATGCTCGAGCGCCTGGGTCGAACATGTTTTTCGAACACAAGCCGAGTTGTGTGTAAACTGAGCAATTGATGTCAGCGAGGGCAACACAGGAGCTGCTGGTCGAGTTCGAGTCCTACACGCTACGCACAACACTCAGATCTACCTCCGAATTCCAGGGCTTACGGACTGCCTCGATAATCTTTGTATGCGGACAGACCACTGGCATTGCAACGGGTAGATGCTTGCTGGCAGTAGCATTATGAATTCTTCTCAGTCCCCATACGGGTGTGCTGTCTGCGGGAGCGCGGCCAGCGTCTGGTGTCATCAGGACGCGGCGTCTCTGTGCCACTCTTGCGATGCAAGGATGCACACAGCACCTCTCTTGGCTAGCAATCATACGCGCATAGCGTTGCCTCATGGACAAAATTCGAGCCCTGCGCCACCGAGCCAACCGCATGCGCAAGCGACCGACGGTCGGCCAGTCTCGGCTGCAGGTCTCTTTCAGCAAGCGCAGCAAGACACCACAGTACGCCTTCATCTTCAGGCAACAACAGTAATTGACGCAAATGTAATGCTGCAGCTATTTGTGATTGCGATCTCGCGCGCAGCTCAAGAAATGCGCTACTTTATTCGCCCAGACGTAACACCGCTGCCATTGCTTGCAACGGCAGCAACCTTGTCAAATCACGCGCACGTTGTACAATCTCTCTCAATTCTCGGCAATTCTGAGCCTTGCGTCGCTGTATGCTTGTCGATCTGAGAGTGCCTGCAGGTCGAAACGGTGCCGCCGAGCGTGTACTCCATCTGCGAGATGGCCTGTCCAGTGCCAGATATCTTCAGCGAAGACGACGCATTGTACGCTGATGACCTGGCAGGGTATTCATACGGCTCACTGGATGTGCGGGCCTTCTCGCTCACATGAAGTCCTGCAGTCGTCTTCACTACTGCGCTTGCGTCGACAATCCATGCAACATCCACAGCGCAGCTTCAATCATAGCTCTGATGTCGAATATGCACACGATCCCGCTTGTCCGCCATGCCATTCAATCTTCTCGCGATTGGTATGGCATATTGTCTGGTGACTGTAACGTGACCGGATCGTACCTCCATGAAAACGGCCACGACTGCTGACCACCGTGGAGATGCCTGCCGTTGAACTCCACTATGTTTAACTCCGTCAGAAAGGTATCACCTTGTGGCGCCTGCGTCTGGTCGTCCGCCTGTCCGCTGCCGCGTGTTCTGCAGCGACGTTGTCACTTTCCGCGGCCTGACCAGAGTCCCGTTGCAGCTCCGCGGCGCAAGCGTGGAAGCCGAGCCGCTGATCTTTGGTGACGGCCTTGAAGTCTCACGCAAGCCCGATTCCCCCAGCCATCGTGACCCAGGCGACGTTTGGGGTTCCTCCTTTCCGGGCTGCCCTTTCGGGGCCCTGCCAAAAGATACAGAAGTCCCCACCAGCACTTCTGAAGCCTATGATGCTCCAGCAGTCCTTACATACGCCCCAGCGGCGTCCTTGCCCGCCCCAGCCCCACCCGTAGCCCCCCAACCAGTTCACCAGCCACCTGTCGAGACCAGAGAGCAGCACAGCCAGCATCTGTCCGGCTTCCCGACCCACAGCTTCGCTTCCGCGGCCGCAGCAGCGCCGGCACCCGCCACGTTCTCAGCCGCGGCCATCGGGCCGATGATGATGACCCCCTGGGGCCCGCAGCCGGCGTGCGCGATGCCCTACATGGCCCCCTTTGCCGCCCCGGGCATGGCCTTCGTGCAGCAGGCCGCGCCGTGGATGTCCTATCTCCCGGCCTCCCTGCAGCCGCGGCCTCCGGCAGACGAAGAGGCCGCAGCGCAGAGCTGCGCGGTGCGGCGCTCGCAGCTCATGCGGTTCCGCCGCAAGAAGCTGCAGCTTTCTCTGCACAAGGCGGTCCGGTACGAGAACCGAAAACGGTATGCCGACTCGCGGCCCCGCGTGAACGGCCGCTTTATCAGCAAGGCCGAGGGCGCGCGCGCGGCGTGCGCCTCCACAATGTGACGCGCGCGTTGCGCGCTGCGCGGCCGCCGCCAGCGATGCCGCGGCCCCCGCCCCCCTCCAGAGCCAGTCCCCACGCTGGCTCTGGAGGGCGGTGGTATGTGTACAATGCATGCGCGCCCCGTGCGGCGTGTCGTGCGTGCTGCGCGAATGATCGCGCAGTCCGCACCGCCCCCCAACGACCGAGGTTGCTCCGGCCCCCCTTTGCAACTGATGGTCGAGGGGGTGTGGTGCTTGAGTCTGCTTTCATGGCAGGTCCCCGTTCTGGCGTGATGCATGAGCGCCTGACCCAGTTCCGGCAGGCCCACCCGAACACCCGCCTGGTCGCCGCCAGCGGCCAGGCAGGATGACCGCCCAACCCAGTCTGAACTCGTACCGTATGAGGTGTTCACCCTCATGCACGTGCTGTTGGAAAAAAAGTACAGAAATTGCAGCAGAATGTCAGATTGCTGGGAGTCTTTGTCATGTATGTCTTGTGGCGAGAGAGGTCGGCGCTGTGCTGTGCTGTGCTGTGCTATTATGTGCCACTGTTGTGTAGCCGGCCGCGCCCGCCGCCCTCAGTTGAGCTGGTGGTGGAGCGGCCCCTTTCGAGCCACAGTAAGGGGGGACTCGGCGGCGTGGCTGTTTGCCGCGCCAGGCTGAACCGCAGACCGCTCGCAAGCGACTGTTGCGCGCTGTGCAAGTGTGCTGCGTGCTGGATTCGGCAGTGTTTACTGTACGTGTGCGACCAAATAGGGCCCCTGAGGAGAGGCGTGTGTTGAATCTGTACTGAATGCGTGTTGCCCCCAACGTGGGTGCTCGAGAGTACTGCACGAGGGCACCGCATGAGGGCTTGCCGCTGTGTGACCGTCTGTGCCGGCGGTGAGGGGGTGGTTTTTGCTGTTGGGTGTGTTTGTGTGTTTCCACATCTGCAATCCGCTGCCATGTGTAACACAAAACAGCTGGGCGCCTTGTTTGAGTGCTGCGGCACCAGTCTACACGTGGTCCAGTTGCATGCCAGTTGCACCTTGTTCAACGTGCTGTGCATGAAGTGTACGTGGCACAGTGGGAACTGGAGGGCAGGTAATCCAACGGGTCCTCAACCTGCCTGCATGAACGCATCATGTTATCTGTGCACAAAACGTGACACTGCTTTGCCCGCCACCATGTCATGATGATGCGGCAGCGCAGCTTGTCCACAGAAGCGCAGCTTAATCTGCTTCACGATTGTGTCACACTGAAGACAGACACGACCATCCCAGACACATGCAATGCCCGTGAAGCCCCAACTACATGTTGCAGTGCCATCGCTGTGAGAAATTGATCTACTCAGCTTGCTCAGTGTTCCCGACCGGTTACTACTTTGCAGCCATGTGCATGAAGGCCATGGCCGGCTCTACCGCGTGTGGACACATTAGTTTTACACTGCGACAGATCAAGGCCTCAGCAGCGCAAAGGGGAAAAAAACAGGAACCAAAAAATCAATCTGACCAAGCAGCACAGCCACCGCCTGCACCAGCATAATCGATATCCACACCAATCGCTGACAGAAACAGCAGCGCACACACACGCGCACACCCACACCGCATGAGGCGAGTGACTACACCCCGCAGTCCCTGCGCACGCCATGCACAGGCGCCAAGTGCTAGGCATCACGGCGCCCAGCGGCCGTATGGCGACCTCAGCAGGCCACACGGACGCGGGAACAAGACGCCGTCACGTGGGTTTGCTGCCACACGCAACGGCCGTAACGTGGCCCCTAGCCCCGAGCTACCTGCTGCCATAGTCACTGCCACTGAGCGCTGGGGTCCTAGTGCCGGGGATAGGCCGGGGCGAGAGGCAGAGGAGGGAAATGGGGGAGGAGTTTGTGGGGGGCGGGGCGCGCTGGCTGCAGCTGCAGTGTGTGCCGGTGGACAAGGGGGAAATACCATGGGCGACGGCATGTCCGCGATGGCACATGTGGAAATATTACTTCGGGTACATCAGTGTTGGCCGAAGATGCGTCTTCACAAAAAACTCGTCTGGCAGACGCGACTTTCAGAAAATCGTCTGCAGACGGTGCAGACGATGACATCGCCACCTGCGGACAGCACGGCTAGCCACGGGCATCGACAGGCCCGCGGGCGCAGAGCTCTGTGCGCAGCCACAATACATAGGTCAGCAAGCACAAGCACGTTATGAATTACGAAGTGTACAACAGATAGGGAATTCTGTGATTGCGATGATTTAGCAGCACCGTTGTGTACAATGCACAAGTTCGTCAAGCAGCGAACCCCTGTAGCCATCGATTGGCAATCGTCCTGAAGGCAAGTGACCGTCTTTGAATGCCGTCTTCGCACCAACCGTCTGCGGAAGACAAGACAAATTGGCCTACACTGCTGTACATACGAACGGTGTGAAGGTGGATACACCGGCCAAGACACCCGCGGATCAGCTTGGAGTTGTCCAGAGCGTCTGCTCGGAAGGGAGCTGCGTGCCTGATAGTGGGCTCCTACCTATAGGAGGCCTGTTCGTTGCCTGATCTGCGGCTTTTTGTAGAAATGGTGTGTTGTATGCTAAGTTGACAAGTGAACAAGCACTTTGCAGTCCAGGCTACCTCAGGCTGTTGACTAATTAATAATAATAGTGAATATTTTGCATGAGCTGTCAACTGTTGCAGGAGCTGTCAACTGTTGCAGGAGCTGTCAACTGTTGCAGGAGCTGTCAACCAACCAACCAACCAACCAACCAACCAACCGACTGTTGCAGGAGCTGTCAACAGGTCTAGACCTGAAGTGATCCACAGCGACACTTCTTCTGTTGAAAAAAAGAAATCAAAGATTTCCACAGATTGAGCTTGATGCCAAAACCAATGTGTATGAAAGTGCTGCTCCACACAGCAGTTCTGGCTGTGTCATGACATGTCATACATGCAGCACTGTGAAGCACTTCACACAGTGAAGCTCTCTCTGGCACATTTCAAGCCATTGTCAGCGGCTATTGGCCAGTGGTTGATGACAGACTGTGCTGATGGAGCATCGCCTGCCAGTGATATTCCTTGTGACAACATGGAGTGTGATGATGCACTGTGCATGGAGTTGAATCCACTGTCAACACTGCAGTGCACTGTATTGCTGTGGAGCATGAGGTGGAGGAAACGAACGACTTCAAGTTGATGGGGGACTGAGATCATGATGGCTTGACATATCTTGACCAAACGAGGGACAAGCTGTGTGCGGGCTGACTACAGATGCATGTAGCCACAGCTGTACCTGCCTAGTTGGCACATCTACCTTGACCTCCATCAGGTGGAGCAGGTCTGAGTGTGTTGTGAGCCATGCTTTAGCAGCACATGTGTCTAGAGTGAGAGAACGTTTCGAGGAAACTACAGTGCAATGCTGCAGCATGCTGAAGCGGACCTGAATGTTTCAGCTTCTGTACGGCGTTCGGCCATAATTATGTGTCCGATGCATTGCTATGCTTTCTTTCCTCTTTGTTCCACCTCCTTGTGGATCATACCTCTGTAACGTTCCTCCCCACCTTGACCACAGGGGCTACGAGCCATGTACGGACTCCAGGGTATACGGGCTCCCAGGCCCCCGACTTGACTGCCCTCGCTGAGAGTAGCACAGCCTGTGCGCACTGTCCCTGTCCCTCTCTGGCTCAGTGGTTTGCTGTCTCTGCAATGTAGCTGTTTTACTCTGTGATAGATCAAGGCCTTAGCAGCGCCACGGGGAAAAAGCAGGATCCGAAACAACTGAAACAAACAAACAATCACAAGCAGCACGGTCAGTGACGTCGGTCACCGTCTGCACCAGCATTATCCACACCCATCGCCAACAGAAACAGCAGCGCACACACACGCAACACACACACCGCACAACTCGAGCGCGACACCGCGGGGTCTATGCAATGCTACGCACAGGCACCAGGTGCTGGGGACCACGGCGCCCAGCCGGCGTCCAGCCAACCTCAGCCAGCCGGTCGTACGCGGGAACAAGACGCAGTCGTGCGGGTCCGCGGCCACGTGCGGCGGTCGTGGTCCCTAGACCCAGGCGACCTGCTGCCGCAGTGCTGCAATGGACCAGCGCCGGCACGAAAGCACACACACACACACACACACACACACACACACACACACACACACACACATATCATGACTGGTGCGTCTGGAAACGCAGCCGTGGCGGGCAGAGTCCACCGGGCTGCTGAGTTTTGAGGTAGTGCGACGGAGGTGCGGCACTGGCATGACTAGCGCATAACGCCACTCTGTAACCACACATACCCACACAAATACGCAGGAAGTGAGCGCAGCATCGCACAGCATCGCGCAATCCGCATGCAAGGGAAACATTGGCAGCAGGCGCCGGGCCCACCGCCCCCGGAAGGCGCCGATCCGACCACAGCATTCCAGACGTGCGCGCAGCCGCGCGCCACAGCCCCTGCCGCAACGAGACACCTGTCCCATGGACAGGGGTTCAAGTTGCAGCAGTAGCCACTGGCGCAAACACAGTGTGTGACTGTGACAAACAGATCAGACCGGCATGAGTACTACTTACAATAGTGAGACGGTGCGAGCAGCAGATCGCCACGCAGAGTGGGTGTTCGTTGCTAGTGCTTCGCAGCTTTCAGCTAAGATCCTAGCGCAATACCTAGTAATCCATGGCGGGTCATAGGAAGGATGGTCACCGGTTTGAGGAGCTGCGCTACGTCCGAGTCCAAGCCTACAACAGAGACTGAAGCTGGCTTTCTTCCTTTTTTGAATACGATGTGGCTGCATGTGGAGGCTGGTGGGCTGCTCGAGCGAACGCGCTACTCCCGTCCGGCTTGCGCGCAATCAGGTGTGCAATCGCGACGCTTCATTTTTTCATCTCTGAACTCGGCACAGGAGCAATCTGTTTTGGATAAATAATTACGAAGTCGTCCTCGTGTGGCTCTCGGCGCGTTTGTGGATGTTCGAGGTTCACGGAGGTGCATGACACATCCCGTCGTGTGTGCACAAGCAGGCGTTTGCACTTGGTTCCGTTTTGAAGCTAATAGACTTGGATGGCCAGGCATGCTTGCTCCAACAACCGATGCATGCCGAATCGATATCGCAGACGTAGTCTGAGTGCTCCTGCCAGATAGTAATCGGAGACTTCGGGCTGAAGGTGAACCTATTGGCGCATGCTGATCATGCACGTCTGAATGCGTTGCGTTACGCTGTCCGGTATTCGTGGAGTTCCGAGACGTCATAAGTTGACTCATATATAACGCGTCGTGGCGCCGCGGCACGCAGAATGTGCACAGGCAAGCGTCAGCTACAAGTATGTTCGACAATGCCCTTGGCAGGGGCACACATGTTACCTGCCCCACAAGGTACAAGCCTTGTACAAGACGCGGGACTCAGAAAGGCATTAAACATTTCCCATGGTCAAGGCTCACTGGAATTTGGCGTGATGACGAGCACAAAGCCATTTCGGGCATTCTCAAGTGCATCTCCATGAGCGTCACGGAAGTGCACTTTCGAGTCAATCACAGTCAACTACCACAGAGGTGACGGGACTCTGGCACTCGTGTTACCCGACCGCACGACGTCTAGATCGCATACGACTCGCGGGCCGGATTAAGTACAGATGTTTCTGTCGCGTGGGACACGTGTACCATGGGTGTCGTTTTGGCAGCTTGGCGCATTGAGGTGATGCGACAACCGTGCAACCGGCGTAGCATAGTGATGCTGAGCGATGCAGATGTGACAAAGGTCAGCCTCCAACTGGGACACGTGACGACGCTTGACCAAGATCGTGCGCGCGCGCGAGTATTTATTTATATCGCAGATCCATGTGTATAATTTTGGTTGTGCGGAACAACAACAGTATTGAAATCTCCTCGAAACCTTCGATGGACCGTGATTACGCACACTGGATTGATGTACGAGGGAGCATCGTTTTGACACAGGGTTCACACCGACGCCTGCGATATATCTGGATAGCGCGTTGTTGCAATTTGCATGCACTGACTTTCGACAGCAGTGCGGCAGTCTGATAGACGGTGCAGCGGTGCTTGGGCCGATGACGCATGAGATTAGTACGTGAAGCCGGAGTGGTGCTTCAAGCACGAGGATGCGGACGTCTCAACCATACCAACGCCTAGGCTAGGGTGTTGAAGATGCGACTCTTGACAGTCAGCATGCACTGATTTTCCATAGCAGTGCGGGTGTTGAAGATGCGACTATTGACAGTCAGCATGCACTGACTTTCTATAGCAGTGCGGGTGTTGAAGATGCGACTATTGACAGTCAGCATGCACTGACTTTCCATAGCAGTGCGGGTGTTGAAGATGCGACTATTGACAGTCAGCATGCACTGACTTTCCATAGCAGTGCGGGAGTCTGATATGTAAGGAAGAACGGATTGGACTGACCAGGCACAGAGACTTCAGGAAGGAAGACGCGCAGATGTGGTGGTGGAGCCAAACCGACTCCCACGCTAGGGTGTTGAAGACGCGCCTTGTGGCAGTCTGCATGCACTGGCTCTCCAGAGCAGGGCGGGAGTCTGGCAGAGGATGGAGAGGTGATTGAACTGAGGAGACACGGGATTTTCCAACAACAGGATGAACAGCTATGACGGCTCGGCGACACCAACGCCTAGGCTAGGGTGTTGAAGATGCGACTTTTGACAGTCAGCATGCACTGACTTTCCGTAGCAGTGCGGGAGTGGGATACATGAGGAAGAGCAGATTGCATTAATGAGGCACAGAGACATCTGACGGACGACGCGGAGCTGTGGCGGTTGAGCCAAACCGACTCACAATCTAGAGTGTTGATGATGCGCCTTGTGAAAGCCTGCATGCACTGGCTTTCCACAGCAGTGCGTGAGTCTAGCAGAGGAGCGGATGGAGAGGTCGTTGGACCGACAAGAAACAGGGATTTCACGCAAGAGGATGCACAGCTCGGACGGCTCGGCGACGCCACTGCCTAGGCTAGGGTGTTGAGGATGCGGCTTTTGAGAGTCAGCATGCACTGGCTTTCCAGAGCAGTGCGGGAGGCTGATATGTGAGGAAGAGCAGAGTGGGCTGATGAGACACATGACTGTAGGAGGGGGGAGACGCAGCTGTGGCGGTTGAGGTACACCTAATCCTAGGCTGGGGTGTTGAAGATGTGCCTTGTAATAGTGTGCGTGCACTGAAGTGAAGGCCCTGACAAAGGGAGCAGAGCGGCTTGGACGCATGGCGCACATCACCGTGTTTTACGAAGCAGAAGTACTATGTCATGCTGGATGATGCGCAGGATTAAAACAACGATTACGCCATGGCGATGAAGATGCTGCTTTGAAGGGGTTGGGGTGAGTGACGCGATGCAGGTTGTGGTAGAGGGCGAGCGATTGTAGAAGTCGGCGGAAAGGCTGCTGTTCATAGCACGCGGGAGTTGGTACAGAGCAGTGGGGGGGGCCGCTTTCCATAGCGGTCGGGGGGGCTGTTTTTAAGAGCAGCCGGGGAAGGTTTCGGGATTCCACCGAAGTCGGGAGCGCTGCAAACAGGGGCAGGCAAATGACGGCTGGATTCGGGCAGAGGATGAAGGGCCGATTTGACTGATGGTGCACAAGTACTGTTTGGTGAAGCGGGAGTATTACGTAAGGCTAGATGATGCACAGGTTTAGCGGACGGATCACATCAACGCTTACGATACGGCGTTGAAGATGCTGCTTTGAAGGGGTTGGGGTGGGTGACGTGATGCAGAGTCGAGTAGAGGGGCGACGCGATAGAAGTCGGCGGAAGCTGCTGTTCATAGCAGCCGGGGAACTGTTTGGCAAAGCAGTCGGGGGGGGCCGTTTTCCAAAGCGGTCGGGGGGGCTGTTTTTAAGAGCAGCCGGGGAAGGAGTCTGCATTCCACGGAAGTCAGGAGCTCTGCAAGCAGGGTCAGGCAAATGACTAGATTCTAGCGGAGGATGAAGAGCCGCTTGGACTGAAGAAGCACAAGGCCCAGCATGTGCTACAAGATTCGTATTTGAAGAAGGAGGCTGAGCAGATGGGATACAAAGATCGCGCCAACGTCAAGCATACACAGTCAATTTGACGTCGAACATGCGACTTTCTCAGGTGGCATGCACAGGCTGTGTTCACAACGACGCGAGGGATTACTCTGTACAACAGTCAAGGGTTTGCTTGCCGTAGTAGCAGGGCGGTGTTGTTTAAAACAGCCGAAAGAGCAAGGGAGGGCAACCATGCGGATCATCACGCCAAAGCCAAGGGTGCATTGAATTTTGACATTGACACGGAGGCTGGAGGCGAGGCTAGAGGCGAGGCTGGAGGCGAGGCTAGAGGCGAGGCTGGAGGCGAGGCTGGAGGCGCGCACAAGAGGGCCGGGACCCACGAGTGGAGCACAGTGAAGCTAGCTGGCATCAAGTCCCACGGCTAGATGTACCAAAATTCATGATGCACGCCTGGCGAGGGTGGCGAAGGAGAAGCATCATGGAGACGCCAGTATAGAGTTTTACAGATAGCGGAGAGCTGCTTTGCCGACGGCCGGAACACGGCAGTGACCGGGAAGGGGTCCTCGAGTTATATGGGTTGTTGCTCTGATGGGTTAATGCGCAAGAGGCCAAGATGAGCCATGATGCAGATGTTGAGCTTGTGAGGAGATCGAAGCGGTGTATACTGCGAAATGCCTGGATGAGCGGTCGAGGTCAGGAGTAGCTGCTGCAAGTTTCCCAGGAGATGTTGCACGAGATAGAAGCGAGGCGCATGAAGGACTGATATGACGAAGGCTCAGGCGGTATATTGATATGACAGGAGCTTCGCTTAGTTAAGGCGTTGCCGGTGATGTCAGTGACAGACCCTGCAGTCGGGGCGAACACGCACAACAGAATAGCCGAGGATGATGGATGTTCGCTAACAAGCGCATCACTGTGAAATCGATGACCCGATGGAATTCGGGCGTGATGTGGCACAAGTATGCTGGGAAACAGATGCCAGCGGAGTTCAAGTAGCCGTAGGCGGCATGACATGCGCTGGACGCGTTCGATCTCCCTCCTGTACATTCTGCGTAGGTCTCAGCGGTTCTAGGCAGTAGTGGAGCTCCTCAAGGGGTGGAGCCTCTGGGCTCCACGTGCCTCCGGGCACCGGTGTTTACTCAACACCGCCGTGGTATGACCATAAGGTGGATTACGTGGAATGTAATCGCACTTATGGTGGGAGTGGCGACGGTGGACCGAAGGACTCTGGCCTTCGGTGTCTACAGGGGTCTGCAGCACTGCTGCGGACCGGAGGCTGTGCAGAGATTGGATGTTTTTAGGCTGGTGCGAGCAGCAGCTCGCCACGCAGAGTGGGTGTTCGTTGCTAGTGCTTCGCAGCTTTCAGCTAAGATCCCGCCCGCCCGGGCCCATTCTGGTGTGCAGGTGTAGATGATCCAGAGGAGTTCAATTGCTCCATGAGGCTTCTCCGCGCAGAGGCTGCTGGAGCTGGAGCGTTCTTCCTGTGACCCCCCATCGGATCGGGCCCATGGCCTCTCTCTCAGCGGTTCTAGGCAGTAGTGGAGCTCCTCAAGGG